>JANIHY010000009.1:1201139-1222697 GCA_027479065.1 Erythroxylum brevipes
GTTAGACTTGATTGTAAAGTTTGAGAAACTTTATGATTAAATATAAGATATTTAATAAATAAGTATCAATATGAAATATTAAATCTTATATGGACATAATTAGTATTTAATTAAAATTATTTATAATTCTCATTAAAATTTAATTGAAATTATAATTTAATTTTAATTAAATTACTGAAACATTCAAAGCTTATTATAAATAAACTTAAGCTTTATGAAATCAATACTTCATACTTAATTCTCTATATAAGAGTTACAAAGTTCTCTCAACCTATTATATAGATACGGTTAAAGGCCAAGCGTTTGTACAACTATGACAGTTGAGAAAGATCAGTTTTAAAAACAGTTCAAAAAATACGACAAAATATAGATCAAATTTCGAAATAAAGCTCGAATTAAATTATAATTTATTATACTTTGTGTTAATTATTTATAAAATTAAATATATCTTAATTTTTGAAAAATTAAAAGTCACGAAAAAATTTCGTAATTATTTCATTGCGGTCAGAAACCGATCCCAACCGGTTTGCCAACAATTTATAGTTCGAATGCATGAAAATTGGTATGTGAAATCCAAAGGTGAAAATTTTCTTGCAAGAGTACAGTTATCCATTCTTTGCCCTCTTCTATTCCCCCGATATTGCAGAAAAGGAGGAATAAATTTGTCCCATGGGAAGCCAAAAAGTGACGCGTTACAAAGTTATCCACAATGATGGGAAAATCATTGAAAAACAGTTTACAACTTGGCCGAGAGGAACACAATTGTAACAGCTCTACCATGTTTGTTTTTTATACAACATGAAACAACCTGTATCAACAGAGCGAGTACTCGCAGTCTAGCAAACGAGACAGTATCTCTTCGCAGCTGGGCCTTTCATGAGGTTCTCCCCAACAATCTGCAATCAACACCAGGAACGTTTCAAGTGATAGATAGCCTTCTCTTTAAGGATTACTCCTACCAACTTTTGTCTAAAAATTCATTTAAGTGAGCCAATAAAATTTCTGAAGGTGCATTATATTTACATTATTCTCATTTAGTCCACCGATAAAATTCATACCTGAAATTAGCCGGCCCAGAGGACCTTCAGGAATCTCCAAGCGGGAACCCTCATTAGCCACAGCATAAACTACCTGAAATCATAGATCGAAAAGGCATAAGGGACTCAGAATTCAGTTGACTTGTGATAATTTATGTTAGATGAAACAAAAGCAAAATAGGCATTAGGGAAATGAAAATTATACAAAAAGCTTACCCTTTCTGGTGGTACACCTTCCCAAGGTCTATTTAATGTACAGAGTTCCCACATTATCACCCCAAGGCTGAAAATATCACATTTCTCGGAGAAGGATTCATTTCGAATAAGTTCAGGCGCCATCCATTCTGGAGTTCCAGCAGACGATGAGTCCCTCATAGACATATCTGTCATTATTCTGGATAACCCAAAATCACAGATCTTGACAGTCCAATGCTTATTCACAAGACAGTTTGCACTTTTAAGGTCTCGATGGACTATCTTCATTCGATGTATGCACATCAACCCCCTTGATCACCCAAAATAGACATTGTCAGCATGCAGCTAAATGCTTACTTTCTTAGGTTTAAAAATCAGCTATATCACAGATATTAGAGGTAGTATCAGTCCATGGAAGTGCAAAAGCATGGAGGACAAAAAGATATTAGGCAGAGCAGAAAAAAATTAAACAATTAAAAATAGAGAGCGGGAGAAGATAAATGGAATTAAATAAAAGAATTGGTCCTTAAGGTCAATTATCTAAAATAATTCAGTAAAATTGGATGGATAAACTAATGGAAAAAGAAGAAGAACAACACCTAGTATGAATCCCGTTGCTTCGCGAGATCTAGAGAGGTCTAATAATACGCAGTCTTATCCCTAATTAGTAGAGAGGCTCTTTCTAAATGACCCACATATAAAGAGAGGAAGCGAAAGAGAGGAGAGAGATGGAGAGAGAGAGAGAGAGAGAGAGAAGAAAAGAGAAAAGAAGAAAAAATAAAAAAAATAAAAAAGGATGAAGGAGAAAGTTAATACTAATAATATTAATAATGTGAATATGAGTAGCTGTAGTAGTAGTAGTAGTATGAATAATAATAATAATAATAATAATAATAATAATAATAGTAGCAGTAGTAGTAGTAGTAGTAATAGCAGCAGCAGCAGCAACAGTAGTAGTAGAGCAGCAGCAACAGTAGTAGTAGAGCAGCAGCAACAGTAGCAGTAGTGATAATATTAGTAATAATATTAGTAGTAGTTGGGTGGGTGGTGGTGATAGTGATAGTTGCAAAATAAAAAATAAAAAGAAGAAAGGGATGGACGGAAAAGTTAACACTAACAATATTAATAATGCGAATATTAGCAGTAGTATGAATAATAACAAAATAATAATAATAATACTAGTACAGAAATAGTACTAGTAGTGGTAATATTATTAGTAGTGCTAGTAATAGTAACAGTAATGGAAAAAGAAGTTATAGCTAAATATATGAGATCAATTGAGAAGTTCCAATGATTTCTGAGAAGCAGGGAACTAGACCAAAATGAATTCTGAGGAAGGTATGGAGGTCCAGGCAGCACTTCATAAGAGAATAGAAAACTTGTTTATGCAGTATACACAAAACATATCTGAAAAAAGTCACATGAAGGGTCGAGAGAATAGTAAGTGACATTTAGAAGGGCTTCTATCACGAACTAGGTATAAAAAATGAGGATGGCAGTCGATAAAAGCTTGCTAAGTTACACCACATGTGAAGGAATTGAAAATATGAAATCAGGGTTGAGACTACTGATTCTATCTTCAACAAGTATAAAATCAAGAAAAACTGGCCATTCCTTTCCTACAAACCATTTTATCAAGTTCCTCACATAACAAATGACTAATCGAACATAGACCACAGAAAATCACTAACGCCCTAACTAGGTTTCTGCAAGTAACTCTAAAAGCAGCATATCATCTCATATGTGTGGGGAACACACCTGCATATATCCCGCAGCATCTTTAACCTTCTCCGCCAACTAAGCCTCTTCTTTTGATCGCTCAAGTGGATCAAATAATACAGGGACCCCATTTCCATGTATTCTGTAACCATTGACAAGCGTGGAGGTTTTGTACAAGCACCCAAAAATAAGATAACTGCAAGAAGCAGCAATATGTTATTTCACCAAGAAGAAGGGAAAGACTAAATACAGTAGAAAGGCATAGCTCGTTAGTTCAAGCTCAGGGTCTTAATTTCAATATTGGGAAGAATATATTTTACAAGCGGGCCTATGAATCTAATCTCAAAGTGTAGAACTGAATCTTGTACTTTTCTCAATGGGTGATTCTGAAAATTCTTTGCTTCAGTATTCTAACACCACAGGCATGAATATACAGAAAAATAAATGTAAAGCATTATACTCAACTACAAGCAGATTTAAGAGGAATACCATTAGGATGTCGAAGACGGCTGGAGTAAGCACATGTAGAAATCCATAAAGAGTGCAAAGTTAGATTGATGAATGGGCAGGATTAAACTACAACATAAAAATATCAACAAGAAGATACCTAAGGATGGATATCTCATTGCAGAAGTCCTCCATGTTCTCAGCTGTTAGATCTTGCTCAAGAAAAACTTTGATTGCAACATCAGTTCCATTCCATACACCACGGAATACTTCCCCAAAAAATCCTACAAAAGAGGAAAAATGAATTAATCTCAAGGAACAGAGAGTTTCAAGACTAGTAGCACATGGAATTGTTTATAGTCCACAAAACAAAGAATAAATGTTTATAGTTAATCTTTGACCATAGAAATAGACAATGTTGGCGCAGTGAAGTTGACACAACTATGAATGAAGACATAATTATGAGTTAACCAAGGAATTGAAACAATCATAAATGTCTAATACTCTCATGAACAAATAAATCCCCTTCCCCAGTAACTAAGCTTGAGGTACAGAGAAGGAAATATATAAAAATATCCATAAGACAAGGCATGTAGGTTATAATTAAAATTAAACCATAAAACAAACCTTAATTTGTAAAATCAATTAAATTCAAATAAATTGAAAACTATAGTAATACCACTACTGAACTTTCAAAAGCAATTTAAACACAATCCTCCTATAACTACAAAAAAATTCATTAATGCTTCCTTTTACAAAAAGAATGACAAAAAAAATGACAAAAATTCCTAGCCAGTACTCTAAGCTCTAATCAGCTCTGGTATGACAATAAGCATAAGCCACAAAAATAGTATAGCAAGGCTAGAAAATAAGCAGGCAAGCTCAACAAATTTTTTATCTTGCAGGATGAATAGTGCCTCAGGACCTAAGCATCTTTCTTTGCTTGTTAATTACTATAGTTTCACTCTTGACAATAAATTGATAATCAAAAAGAACTTGTAAAGGTTCATAAGGTTGAAAAAATAAAGAATTAGAAAAGTTATATTGCTGATCAATTCTTACCTATCCCAACACGAGTTCCAACAGTTACCTCTGAGAAATCAATATTCCATTCTTGGAAAGGTAACAGAGGTTTGTTGTGGAACATTGGAGATTCGAGAATTTTATTCCATGTTGAAACCAATTCATCATTTACTCCATAGCCTGAAGGTCTGCTTCTCTCAGAGGTTTGACTCCTATATTCATGTGGAGAGGATGGTAATGAAATTGCCTTCTGAGAATCTAACTGGTTCCTTTCAATGCCATATAAAGCAGATCTTCCACCAGATATCAAACCACGAGCATCAAGATCAAAACCTGCCACCTGAAACATGGCAGAAAGTGATTTCGTGTCACCATGGATTGTATTGCTGCAGTTCAAAGACTTGCCTAGGTCCCACGAACTGCCAACTAACAACATGAATTTCTTGTAAACAATATTCATACACAACTAATAATAAAACAAAATCAAGTAAATGAGTCAAACTCTTGGGAGTGCTATAAAACTAGGCTAGCTAAGGTAGATTAACTGCACAACTACCATAGCTGGAAAGTTACTAAAGCTATATAGCGTTTGAAAATTAGAATTATCTATGTTGCAGGACTTAAAACTTATTCTTTAGCACAATTAATCAGACATATTGGAACATCTTTTAGCATAAAATCATTTCTTCGTTGAAAGAAAATGAAAAGAAAGTTGCAAGAACTGAAAGTCAGATAATGAGAGTCAACAATACTGGACTCCAAATTGTTCCATACTATGCTTCTCATAGACAAAAATAGCAGAACCATGTACACTCAACCACATTTCATATAGTTTATGAAGAAGTTCATTTGTTCCTGGTATTTAATATTCTGAAAAACAGTAACACATCAAAGTGAAGAAGTAAAATGCTAAATTATTTGGATGACAATGTGCTTAAAAAATTACCAAAAGATACATTAATCTAGTATCATTGTGCATAAAATCTGATAGTGGATAAACCACATGCTTACAGAAGCAGTAACTAGTCAGAAGACCAGAGCTATATTAATAACAAGTCAACATAGAATACATTTCTGTACAAGGGAAACCATCGTTGACAGTTCTTCTGAGAAATTATGAGACATAATTTTATAACAGTTATAGTTTATTTCACTGATATTTTTTTTTCTCAATTGAAGTCTTCTAGAGTAGTATTCCTGGAAAAAAGAAAAAACATTTAACACAAGATGTAAAACAATCATGCTCCATCACAACCGAAGAGATGTATATTTTCATATCAGAGCATGCAAATTGACTACAGGAACAAAGCAAAAAACTATTTTAACATATAAAGACACATTTAAGAACCATGCTGCACACTAAAGAGAGAAAGAAGTTGATTGTATTTATGCTTCAGAATCAAGAAAAGGAAAAGAAATCTACATTCTTTTGGTGATCGGATCTGCCCTCCTTTTCGTCAGAAGTATTTGCATAGGTCCCATCCTCTCCACGTTCCCTTGGAACACGATTTTGCTTCAAACTTTCATTCATTGCACGGACAGCCCTGAAAGGTTCATCAAATACTAAAGTGCTGTCCAAGCATAAGAACTCAACATATAATTAAAAAAAGAAGGGATCATGTCTCTCAAAACAATTTCTGATAAGGAACATTAGAAAAACTTAACCATGACCTCAAATCACATGCACAAACATGATCAAGTTTGTTCAAGAAGTAGATTCTACGAATGTTCAATAACAAATAACAGCAATTGGAGAGCCCTTCTTCAAATACTACTTAACTTACCCCTAAATGCTTAGTATTGGTTTAGTTGAAAAATGTTAAGAGCCTTATTTCTACTTAGTTTGAACCCTCAAGGATATTCCTTGGCTTTCCTTTATTTGAATACTTCAGGTATCCTATTACGGAACAATGGTCTTAGTTAGTATTGCTCTACTTTTAAAAAATGGCCTAAAACCTAGTTACTAACAAGTCATTCTATTCTCTCCTTTTCCTTCTCTGCATTATATCAGAGCCAAAAAAATACAAATAAAAACTAGAAGTAAAAGAAGTACAAGAGGGAGTGCGTAATAGTACTGTTCATCCCGCTATTCATTTTTCTATAATTGAACATGCCTTCATTGTCTAAGATACTTTAAATGTCAAAATCACAAGATAAGATGGATGCATGACATTTTGATATTTGGATGCTAGATTATGATATAAAAATAAAGAAATATAATAATCGACAAATTCACAGCACCTATCGGATGAAAAGATTATATAAATCAGTGCTTAAAAGTTCAAGACAAACAAATACCAACCTTACTATATCATCACCAATCTCTGGTGTCATGCTTATACTCCTCCTTCTTATTCTACGAGCTTCTGATGTTGATGAACCCTCTGATCTGTAACTAAAAAGAGAAATTCCATATTAGGCTGCTCCAAGCAGAGATACATACTAGTATGCAAATGTCAGTAAACATAGCCAACACCAAATGTCAACACTATGGCAAGAAATCTGATATTGAACCCGTAAATCTCTTATCATCAACCTTTCCTTTCTCTGGCACTATTCTTACCTTTTGTCCATCCTCCAACTACAAAAAAATAGGGAACAAACTAAAAGACCATGTGCAAAGTGTTTATTGGGTTAACAATATGTACATGTATTGTGTAGGGTCGCATTTATAATTGTAAAACACCGTGTTCAGCCTTTTGTATACTTGAAAAAGAAAAAGTTTGGATATAATAATATCAATAGTGGTAAACAGGTGCTTAACCCCAGTTCAATGCTAGTGATATATCATATAAAATTATTATGAAGTAGGCAAAACGGACTAAAATATCATTTTATAATCTCAATGCTCCCCCTTAAGCAGATGTATATATACTATCAATACCCAGTTAGTACAAAATTATGAAATTCTCAACCCCTTAAGGATTTAGTAAAGAGATCAGCTAACTGGTCTACTGAGACTACAGAATCTCTGATTAACTCTTTAGAAACTATTCTTTCTTCAATAAATTGACAATCCACCTCTACATGCTTTGTCATTTGGTGATAATCTGAATTTGAAGCAATATGCAGTGCTGCTTTGTTGTCACAAACTAGTTTCATAGGTTTCAGTAATGCTGGTCTTGATGGATAAATTCAATTTCTTCAGAAAGATAATGAAACCATAGCAGTTCCATATACTCAGTTTCTGCACTAGGCTGACCTACTATATTTTCCTGTTTACTGTCCCATGACACCGTAGTTCCCCTTATAAATCCGTCATAACCTGATATGGAATGTCTATCAAATTATTAACCCATATAATCTGCAACTACATATCCCAATGTATCAAAGTGCCTATTATTAACATATAAAAGACCATGTCTGGCAGCCTATTTAATGTACCAAATATTATGAAGAGTTAGCTCCTATTACTCAACACCAGGATCAGTCATGAATTGACTCACCACACTCGTTGATATTGGTGACTTGAAAACCCAAATTTGCTAACTAGTCACTGAGATGCATTTCATGTAAATTTGGAAAAATGGAGTTTAAAAAATTTTGTATGTAGTGTTTGCAAGGAGACAAGGTCAAAGACTTCCGTTCTTCTATCCTTGACATTTTACCAGTGAAAATGGATATAGCATACTGCTCATATCTTCTACATATGACTAGAATTTTGGTCGCAAGGCCTCCTAGACAAACAGTTTCACTTTGGACTTGCTCAAAGCTATGTACAGTTTGCATTGTAGGTTGAGCGGGAAAAGAACAGATTTTCCGAAAACTCACTGAAAATAGGTAACGAGGCCAAGGAAAGTGAGCTGCCGACAAAAAATTGTAAGACTCAAAACTCCTGCTCAAATACCATATAAAGGTGCGTCAAAAGATGTTTAGTCCTTATTCACCACTAGTGATGTTATTATATGCAACTATTATAAAGTATACAAATGGACATCCTTTTAAACTCCCAACAATATTTTTCACTAACTTCTCATATATAAAAAAAAAAACATCTATAGTGGATAGAAATTAACTATTCAAACTATTTCACATACCAATATCATTCTTGGTAATTAAGTTTTTTGGAAGGTGCGAGGAAATACACCAAGGAATGATAGAACTTTGAGACACTAGAACTGATGGATGCAAAGTAAATAAATCATATTCCCTATTTATCTAGCTTCACCAAGAGATTTGGAATTTTCTTTGATTTTTAGCTAGGATTAGGGATAGAAAGATTAAGGCTCCAGACAACTACTATATCAAATCTTCCATGGGAAGAGTTGGGGGCAGTCTGGATCGTTTGAATTCTCTGATTAACATTGATCAATAGTACCGCAGGAGGACATTCTAATGCAAAATCCTTTCATTGGATACCATTGTGGGGTAAATAGGAGGTTGCAAGGAATCTTCATTGAAAACCTATTTCTCAAGTTGCACCTTCCAAGAACTTTTTGTTTTTCATTTTCAAAGGAGAAAATGTATGCCTTAAGCATATGAACAAATCACTGAAGCTGAACTAATGCGTCATCTGTTTTCATAGCTTTTGGTCTAGATAATGGTGGAAGCATCATCTGCTGAGTGTTAGCAAGTGTTAGATTGTATAGGATGTATATACTCCCTCATGCAAAGAGAATAATACAACTTGTGAAGGTGTAAGTTTTTGGTTATTTTAGATAGGCACAAGAAACCTAATGAGCAAGGGGCATTACCTGCCTCTGATTGATAGAAGAAAGGATCAATGAGAAGTTCATGATTTAGCCAAAAAGAAGTCAAGTAAAACAAAAAAAAATGCCCAGGAAATTTAGTTGAAATATTTAAAATCACATATAATTTTCAGAACTTCCTAGTTCGTCTTACATGTTGCTAGGAAAATACTGATTTCCAGAAAAAACACTAGTGAACCAACAAAAATAGAGTAAACATGAATTGAAAAATGAGGAATATCAATTGGATAAAGAAATGATTCAAAATTCTATCATGCATACTTGAATCTAAAATGCATAAAAATTTAGAAACAGGGGTCCAAACCTCGATGTGGCAACATCATCAGCATAACCTCTGATTGAGTGTCTGTCACCACTTAACATTGACCTCCCACGTACCCGAAGTGAAGGATGCTCAGGGCTGAAAAATCAAGTTTGATGAGAACTACAGTTAAATTTATGAAGAAAGAACATAAGCTTTTAACGAACATCCAATGGAAAAAGCACCAAACAAAGACCCAAAAATTACTGTCAAAAGCATCAACTGCATGTTAAGAGAAAATTATTGTGTGATATATCTGTGGGTTACTCCCAGAATTATCGCCCAAAAAGAAACTAAAAAGAAGTACAATAATGAAAAGACTAACTAGGAACCAAACATCTATATTTATTATAGGACCTGAAGATTATTTAAACATGAACCTCTCTAAACGTATCAATAACAGAAAATACAATGGAACTTATAGAGAATGGGATTCGCTTGTATGTTCAAGAAAGTCTGTTATTTTTCTTTAACAATCATGTTTAGGTTTATTTTCTTTAACTGTCCTCAACACAGAATCATGTGAGGTTTTCCAGAATTCCTGAATCTCAATTCTGGGAAGAGTGATGTTTTCTATCTAAGAGTAATTTTTAGATTTAGGAGCGATTCCAAAAGCATTAGAAGTGATTTCTAGTAACCTTTGACATTGACAGTTTTTGTGTTAAAACCCTAAAAGTGATCCCTAACTTTTGTAAGAAACTCTACAAGAAATTCCTAGGCCTACCCTTTTGTTTTGAAGTCCTTATTTCTAAATCTCAGCTCTCAAATCTAACTTCCAGCAAATATAGAGCATACTTAACGTCCAAGAGGCCTAAACTTTTAACATTATACGTGTTATTATGAAATAGTAAATTCATCAGCTATCCTACATCTGTCAATAACGTTCAACCAATATTTCAAGCTATGGAGCAGTCCAACAGAAACGTATGGAACCAAACTGTTTGAGCAAAGAGGCCCGGGCACAATTTTAAATTTGAACTGATCATTATACATACTATGCAAGGAAAAGTAAGAAGGTGGCCCAAATAAGCTGGCCTGGGGGAAGATATATACCTAAAGTTTTATCCAATATCAACCATAAGTAACAGATTTAAGTGGCATTCATTCTAACAAATATCTCAACAGGGGGAGGCTAAAAGGAAAACATTTTTCATGTAAGCTCAATACAGTACAGGCTTTGTTGGACCAAATTTATGGGACACAGCCTGAACAAATTCTATCTCTTGTAGGCAGGTTCACAACCAAAGCCGATAATATCCAAGTATAAACAAAGAAAACCAGGTTCAGCGATCCAAGAGTGCAAATCCCAATCTGTCAGGTTAACCATATCCATCTGTGAATTGTTCTACCATTTAAGTTTGCAATTGAAAATTTGACATTCTCAGTAGCACAATTTAGAATTTAGAAAGAACTTCCAAAAGATTGCAAGAAGCTCAAATCATTTATGTTCTTAGTTTCAGTCTCTTTAAAGGGCAGAATAAACTACCGAAAAGTTCAAAGACTTGTAGAATACATAAAAGTTGTTGCCATGCAGACTAGCCTAGGAACTAAGTTTGTACCTAGCAACAAGGAACCTAGGGACAATTGACTACTCACAGAGAGCCATAACCATACATATAGCTGCTAAAACCCTTTGTATATCTAGCAGGCATGCAAAAAACCTGCATGCGTCGACGGAATTTCTCTCCTCTGAGTTATACTTTTTAGTTATAGGAGTATCAGAACAAAAAGTTTTCACTAAACATAGTGAAGAAAAGGGTAATAACTTCAGCCTCTAAGCAACTAATTCTTTTCAAGTAGCAGTTTATTGTAACCAAAAAATCCATCACAAGAACCAACACAATTGCTTTTGAATATAAATTTCACATCTTTGGTCCATGTTCCACATGTTGATCAAGAAAGCAAGTCATCTCTTTTGGGCCTCATTCTACCTTACTATCATTGTCACTTAGTTAAACCTTTAACCATATTACAGACATAAAAGCTTTTCAGTGAGTTTTGGCCAAGCTAAAGGGCATCAACATTTGAAGCATCTACAGGTCCTAATGTATTCAGATTCTATGAAGTTCTTACGCAGATCAATAATCTGATTAGTCTTGAATAAACAAGATTTTACACAGCATGTATAGAGCTTTCCTCACAATTTGCTACCAACGTATTGCAGATTAACCATCTCAATAAGTTCCAAATAACTACATGCTCCCTCTTTCAGGTATATACCTTCTTTAATGATGTGAATGAACACATGCAGAGATCATATTCAAGTAACTATATGTGAAGCAGTCCCTTCCCAGATCTATAATTGATGATATACCATATGACCCAATATGCGCTCATGACTTCTAAATCTTCTAATAAGCATAATCCAGAGAATTTATGCCAAAGGAGAGTATGAAGCCCCCAAAATAAACTATTTTTTACCCTACAAAAAACTCCTAAAGTTTCACCTATATTGGCAGTCATACAAAATGTTGATTGACAAAAAAGATTTGTAGAAAACCTTGAACTAGCAGTCCGCTGTTCAGCAATGACCTTTTTTCTGCTACGCCGCCAAAAAGTTGTTGCTATATTTGGTTCACTATGAGACAAACTGAGGAAAAACAAAAGTTGAAAATAATAGGATTCAATCAAAACATTTAGGAGCTATTACACTTCAAGTCAAACAGATAAGTATTAAGAACTATGCAGAAGCCTAAGTGCAAGATAGAATAGATGAAAATTTTACTTCAATTTCCTGTCAATGGAGGTAGCTGATCGCAACATTGCATTTCTCAATGAAGGACCCGTAACATTGGAAGAAGCTTCTATTTTCCTATGGAACTGAAAGTTGTCATCCCTCTCAACACTGTAAATAAGAAACAAGACAGCAAACAACTTATAAATTTTCTAAAACATTCACACTTTACCGTGAAAGTGAAACAGGCAGCAAAGTGGAGTCAAGGCAATGTCCTAAACCTGTCAGTATCAACTCTCTCAGAAAAACCATAAAGAGGACTGTTTGGTTCCAGGGGTGAATCACATGAATCATTTTCCGCAGAGTCGCTCTCCCCTGCTGCAGAAATATGAGTCATGAACATTGCCCTGGTTGACCGGGGTATCAATTGACCAGGAAACCTCATCAGATCAACCAGTAGTTCACCAGAATTCAATACAACTATCACAGACATATGCTTATAAGAGTCCGTGCACTCAACTGCCCTGTCATTTGGTAAACCCTGGAAAAAAGCACAGTAAAAGGAAATTAAGAGAGAGAGACAGTAGAACCAAAAGAAAAGGTCAATTCAATAGAAGGGCCGGGAGCTTACCACCATGAGCCTACTCTCAAGACCTACAGTATCTGCCAAAACTTTAAACAAGATTGCCCGGGGACGGCATGAGCCATGCCTTATTTGCCCCAACAACTGAACACCCTGATTTTCAACCACCTGGGAGGTTTCTTCAACTGTGGATTTTGCTGGACTGTCAACTGTTGGCCTCTTATAAAAATCAGAAACCTATTCACCAATGAAAGGAAATAAAATAAGTAGTTTTTAAATGAAAAAAGTTGAAGAGTTGCCTACAATGTTAAGGAAAATACATTTACTATAATTTGAATTCTGAATTGGCCAAGAAATTCTGAATTATTTCCTCCAGGGTTTACATCACAATTGTATCGTTACTCAACAAGTGCAACAGTGAATATATAAAGATTAATCTCCTCAACCTAAAACAAGAATTTGAAGTCTGTGCAAAGTTCAAGAAGAATGGTTGTCCTTCTTCATTGCTTTCACTACCAAATGCAGCTGACATTGATCACCAGCATAGCTATGCTGTGCCAGCTGTTTGCTGCCTTAGTTTCATCACCTAATTACCTTATCCAAGTGTCAAACGCACCATCATGACAAGAATTTTGGACCATCACCACCACAAGAATAATAACTGACCATATACAAAGCTGACAAATTGCCAAAAATTCTCATTTCAGTCGGAATCCAAAGAATCCAAATAACAAAAGAGAAACTGCATTCTCTTAAAAGCCAACCCCAAATTTTTCTCTTTGTTATTTGGAACTATACTTTTCCCAAACATTTCTTCTTCATTTTTTGTGTTAATTTCAACTTTACCATAATTTCTTCTCTTTCACCGTGCATCTCTACATGTGATTAAATGGTTGAAATAAAGAACATGTGTTGTTTCTGAGACATTAAAAATAAATCTCAGCATGTCCAAAATCAAACAAATAAATGGACTTAGACATCTACCCCAATCCTTAAAAAGAGATGTTGATGGTAGGAAAGCCAAGTAACACATAACAGTGAATCCATGTGTATGTGATATTTCTAACAGGATATCTTTGGAATCCAATAAGGTCATGGAAATGTTCTCACCAGTCCAGCTATCTTCTTTATCATAGCAGCTGGATTTGAGTTCAATCCCTTCACCAGTGCTAAAACCAATTGCTTTAACATAGATAGCTTCTTATCTTTTTTTGTATCAACAAGAATAGTCTCAATCTTGAAACCCTCTGCCTCCAAAGCATTAAGGTCATCAAAAGTTGGAAGAGTATCAAAAAGTTCCTTGAGCTTTTTATCCTGCTCACAGAATGCAATCAAATTAACTCATGAATAAAATGCATGTATGGTTTAAGCAATAACCAGTCTAAATGCACAACATTCATGATCCTCACCTAAACTCTCATATAAAAAAATCCCAATATTTAAATAAACATAAAACACATAATTACTTGACATACGGTGAAAACTTGGCAAACAAGAAACCTAAATGCTGTATCAGAGGAACTGTCAAACACATGTACGAGCACAGCACTAGAAGCAGAAAAGAAAAGAATATATCCTTGGACAAGGGCATTGGCCGCAGAAACTACAGCAGCTCCAATTTAATCACATTCCTTTCTTCCCATTCCTATCGCCTGCACTAATGCCCAATTATTTGTACTTCACACATAAAGCATTCATAAAGATTCATGAAGAAATAGAACAAACCAACAATTACCAAAGATGCAGTGAAAAGAAGATTACCAATGCCAAAGTCTAACAGTAAAGCAGTAAAAGAAACCAAAATAATTGTTCGTTGCTATCCAGTATTCACAAACACTAAACTGATAACCCCTCAGAAGTTCATGTTACACCACAGATTACACCAAAAATCAATCAATTGAAAGTTAGGGATAGTAATATTTCATGGTGATAAATGGATCACAGTTCTCACCGGGATGACAGAGTAGAAACCATTTGGTATTCTTTCAGAAAGTATCCCAGTGTTCCAGAGAATTTGTGAAGCAGTCTGTGAAGGTAATCCATCTTCTTCAGAACTTCTTGGTGATTCTCTATTACTCAAACTATCATCTTGAGAAAGTAACGAAGCAGACTCAAATTTCTCTATGAAATCTGAACCCCACCATGCACTATTAGGAAGCCCTTGCTCTGTTGACCCAGTGTCATCTCGTGTATCCTCCATGTCCTTAAATTATTGGGATGTAAAACCATTTCGACTCCAAATCCTTACCCCATGAAAGACTTCTTTAACTCAGGAAAGGTTCCTAGACATCTAAGCATGTTGTTGCAACTCTCTTCCCTTCCAATTCTCTTAAGCTGGAGGCCATACGAACTGCATGCTAAAACCCTGCTTAAAATTAGAACCATCACTAGAAAAAAGTTGTCCATAACAAACAACTTAAAATAAAGAAAATAGTAATTCACTACAACAAAATTACTAAAATACAAAATATAAGGTCCCTTGGGAAGTGGAAACAATCAAGGGTTTCCATCAACTACAAGAAATTAGCAAAAAATGAGTTATGTGAAATAACTACTACACAAATTGCAAATATTTCAAAAGGAGAAGTGTTTAATTCTCTCCATCAAAGTCAGATGTCAGAGAAGTGCATTTCGGGTTCCAAGATCAAGTATTTCAGATATGTCACGTTGACTAGTATCTTAAACAAAAGAACCCCTAAAACTGAGCTGTGAAAACTCAACTCAATGCAATCAGACGAAAAATTGACTTAGGAGACTTAACAACAGATTGCCAAGAAACGTTACTCACTTGCTTTCCACTAAAGTTCTAATTACGAGAATGTCCTTCCCGATAATATGGAAACCCATATGATAAAGTTCAGAACAGTAACGGCTTGACCGAAAAGAAGGTTATGAACAATGGAGGATGCAAGGATGAGAATGTATTAAATAGGTCATTCAAAAGGTACTGATTACATAATGCGATCAATGATCTAAAATGTTAAAAATCCTTTTTGCATATACAAGCTAATGATGAAAATGCATTAAAAATCTAAAGCAGCGTATAGATCGTGCCAGCACAATGACATAAAATAGTTCAACATTATTACTATGTGTATACTGGAACGAATAAACGGCCAGCCCAATCACAGGTAGGGAAGACGCCGCAACTGTAGCAAAAAGTTGCCTACCGAAAGAACCCAAAGAAAAAGAGAAAGAAAACAATTATCTGATGTAAGTCAAACTTAGGTTTAACCAGAAAAAAGGTGAGAAATTGCACCACTCTGCATCTAAACTCACTTAAAATCAAATCAATAAACAAGGGAAGAGGTCAAGCATCAGTCGGAAAGTCGGCAAATGTAACAATCCCGAATCAAAATCGGAAACCAAATCAAACCCAATTCCCTAAAGAATCGATCATGTAAGAGAACAGGCAGAAGGAGCTTAGATTCAAAAGGAAAGGACGCAAGCAACAGACAAGAAACAAGAAAAGAAGAGAAAGTAATAAGTGAGGTACCAGAAGCAGATCCAATCCAAGCATCTAAATCTATGGGTCGTGGAACTCCGTTGGCTCAAATGGTGCCAATGCCCTTCCTCCACCTTCTTCTTCTCTACCACCTTGAGATAATACCATTTGAATCTTAAGTAACCCTTTCCTTATTAAACCATTATAACTCATCTCTACATCAACTCTCTCTCTCTCTCTCTTTTTCTTTTTCTTTTTCCTTTTCTTTTTCTTCTCTACCAAAGTCACTTAAAATCCTTATATTCTTATTAATGTGTATGTATATGTTGTGTTTTTTCAAATCTAGAGAATGGTTCACCCTAGGCCTAGTGTGTCTGTGTGTGTCAAAAAAAGAGAGTAGTAATAAGAAATAATAAGGGAGAGTCACGTGCATGGAGAGATATATGTAAATAGAAATACGGTAAAAACAGAGAGGAGTAATAAGAAATAATAAGGGAGAGTCACGTGCATGGAGAGATCTGGGGACCTCTCTCCGACAGCCAGCTGGCGACTGGGGTTGGCTCACCAACATCCACTCTTTTTTACGCGTATTAACTTAAATCATAATTCATTTTCAATGACCCCTCCGCACCGCACTGCGTTATTTCCCAAGAGTTATTTTTAGTCAAAACTCATTTTAATACTCACAAGAAGGCTGGCATTTTGTGTTGTTGTTCAATTCAAACAAAGTCGGCATTTGCCGACGACGGCAAACAACCACACCGCCTGCCCCCTAACGACTCGCTTCTTCACTCATCCTTGTGCTAAATGCTTCTTTCGTCAAAGTGCCTGCGTGTTCGGTCCGCTTAAGGAAGAACATTCACTGTCAACTATTTGTCAATCATCAGTCTACAAAAACGGACGCCATGATTGCCTTGGATCAACTCTACAGTGTTAGCATTTCTTCTTTCAAATCATACTGTATGAAAAGAGGCTTGAGAATTACGACACTCATGTTACAAATTAAGCTCAAGTCAAAATAAATCACGTGAGGATTTTGATCTATCTTTTACGGGTTAAAAGTTGAAATTTTTACATATTTAACAGTAAGGAGTCCCCTGGATGATTATGCAGCTCGTTCTAAATCTTTAACAACTTGGATTTTATTGAGTCTAAATGGTGTTAAGTATTATTGAATCTCCCTCAATGGATTAACTCGAGTCTCTCTTTCATCTTATTAAGCTTCCTTATACATATATAAGACTGGTGCACTAAGAATTTCTTAAAGATCCCCCTTTTAATAACTTCCTTAAACCCCTCCACCCCAGTGAGGAAGTTATTGAAGTTATAAACCTCAGATTATTGCAGTTTTTAAGTTTGATTTTAGCCTCCAAAACACCTATAAATATAGGCTTTATTTCCTTGATAAAATATTTATGAGTTTCTTGTTTCTTAGGAGAATTTATTCCCCTTATGCTCCAAACCACAAAGTATAATAAGAAAGAAGTAGGCTCTTAGAGCCTTTTTGTTTTATGGTATATCTCTTTTTACTAAACTTTGTAAAGGTATCTATATCCTCTAGACCAGAGGCTGAAGCTTTTATTAAGAGATCATCCATAAGTTGAGTACCATTTAGATCAGGAGTTAGTTAGGTATAGTTATCAATTTGAGTTGAGACAGTTATGTCCATGGTAACCAACATACATGATAAAGGAGTAACTCACTTTGAGTTAGTTAAGCTTTTACTAAGATCTTCTTCTATAACAATCCTATAAGGATTAAGGGACTGTGGGATAGTAGCTGATAATATTTTGATAATTGCATTATCAATAATTCCCTTATAAATTCCCATTAATTCTTAGCAATCTACTCTAAAAAATTGTTCCCTGTTGGTTTGCAAACCTTAGTCATGTGGGGGGGGGGATGCAAGCCTTCAAGAATAAGTGACTTTAATGCTGACTTATATAAAATTTTGGTTCTCACTCAATCTTAGTATAAGGATAAAGTCAAGTAGCACAAGTCAATTCAAACGTATAATCGAGTGTAGCCCCTCTTCTCATAGCAACTGTGTTCATTCATACACACTGATTTACCTAGAAAACTAACCAAATAACTGAGGCCCTAATAGACCAATAACCATGGGTGGAAGAATCACCCTAATTTCTCTTAGACGAATAATGCAGGAGGACAGTTTAGACCTCAAGGATAATCAGGCTTCCAACAAGATAAACAAGCTCAATGAAATCTAAGTTGGATAAGATTTTAGATAAAAGTGGAGACATGAAGGATGCACATAAGAGGCTTGAAAACAAATTCGAGCAGGTCACCAAGAACCACGCCTCTTCAATACACAATCTGGAAGTCTAAGTAGGTTAACTAATGGAGGCAATATCTACTCGATATGCGGGAACCATTCCAAAAAATACTGAGTCGAACCTAAAGAAAAGGATCATAGTCATTACTCAAACCTAGGAAAAGGAACTTGAACATGTAAAGGAAGATGGAGATGAAGGAAAAGGACAAACACTTATGGAATTCCTTCTAAGCGAGCTCGTAATTGAGTCAACTACGGAACCTCGACCTGAAATTCCATGCCCTATTTTAGCTCAACAGAAGTCAATTTCAAGTAGAGAAATGAGGAATTCTAAGGAAGTTGAATCAAATAGGGTTGAGGGCATAACGGAACAACTACAACAAGGATCACATTAATGGAATCGGTGAAGAAGAAAGTTAAGGAGTGCAAAGTAGAAGAAAACCCCAATATAGCATAGAAGAAAGAGGATTTAGGGGAATTTTACATTTCTTGCAGTATAAACGAAGTCAACCTAGACAGGGCATTCATAGATTTAGGAGTGAGTATCAATATGATGCCTTACATCTTTAGTCAAAAGTTAGGGTTAGGGAAATTAGAACCCACAAAGATGTTAATAAAGACAACTAACAAAACAGTTCATCAACCGAAGGGGACTATTAAGGATGTGTAAGTACAAATTGATAAATTTATCTTTCCTATAGACTTTCTATATATTAGATATTAGAGAAGATGTGGAAACCCCTATGGTCCTTATACGACCGTTCTTAGTTATTGCTCCCTTAATAATTGATGTTGATGGAGGTAAATTAACTCTAAGAGTAGGAAGGTAGCAAATAGCCTTCAAAGTGTCAAAGAAAGACAATAGTTCTCCTTTATGTCCTGCTAATATCAAGGAAACCAAACCTCAAGGACAATGGCAAGATATTGAGGATCCTGGGAATGCATTCAGAAATAAACAGCCGTGTAGAAGAAGGCGAAAGAAGGAGAACAACAAGGAAGGTGGAATCCAGAGCATGGTAGCTCACGTGCAAATGATGAGATCAGTGACTACAGTACCATTGCACCATTCATTTGAACCACTGTGAGCAAAGAAGAACATCGATTTACCGATGTTAAAAGAAGCGTTGCATGGGAGGCAACCCATGAAATTTTATTTCTCTTGATTGTTTTGTTTAGAAAGTTGAATTTTGTAGTTAGGATCATTTCATGTCTAAATAAAATCGAGAAGGCCTAGAACTTTGCTATAAATTTGATGATCGATGAAATACACAAAGAGAAGTAAAGAGCCACAAGGAGTTAAGAAGGGATTTTAGAAAGTGGAGAATGACAAAAGAAGAAGAAAAATTAAAATTGGTGAAAATTATAGGGCATGATCGTGGCCTGCAGTAGGGTAAAAATGATAGACACATGCATTTCACTTAAAATTTTACAATTTTACCCTCCAATCACCTATATATTCATTTCTAATTTTGTTTTTTTACTCACTTTCATTTTTACTTTATCTCTTTAAGTTTTAACCCTCTAAACACTCTCACTTCTCTCTTCCCAAATTTTAAACTTCCAAATTTCTTCCAATTTCTACTAACTTGCAAGTCAGTATGCTGCGCATCAAGCAAATAGTAAAGTGAGACTAATCAGCAGAGCGAACCTAAGTCTTGAGACGAGGGAAAAAGAACAAGGCAGTTGAGTATGGAGCACCTTTATCAATCTTCTCAGATGAGGAAGGTATTCATTTTCATTCTCTTCAAAATAAACGAATTACAGTTCCAAAGCATTTTCATTTTGAAACTTTAGATATATTAGAATTGCAGAGAAAATTCAATAGGGTTAGTTCATTCAGTTTCAATTCCCAATTTATGAAGAACTTACCCTAGAATTCTTTACATTCCTTCAGTATGAGTCCAACAAACCTAGGGAATTGTGTTTTAGGTTGCAGGGACAATCTTATAGGCTTAATTATGACACTATGTATGAAATTTTTTTATTTTTCTGAGTCTTCCGTAGTGGATCAACACGATGATTTCCATGTCAGACCCTACTAGATATATCTAACTAGATTACAGCGTTTCAACGCTAAAAACACACACAACATTATTAGAAGTCACGAACACTTGTTGACGCACAAATTCATGTGCCAAATTGTTTTTGTCAAAATAAAAACGAACAAGTGTTTGATGAAGGAACTGTTTATGTTGTGGTGCATGGATCATAGCATCCCAGTTTGCACAACCATCCACATTTTTAATGCAATTATTGTTGCTTGAAAGAAGAGGAGCAATAATTTAGGAATGGGTTATTTGCTTTTGACCATGGCTAATAACTATAGAGTTGAGTGCAATGGAGACACAGTCTACCATCCTGACTTCATGAATCATCATCATTTATGGCAAGCTAAAATCTTAAAATTCCATAATATGGAACTTTAGGATATTAGTGCCAAGTCACACGCCAAGGGCAAGACTGGTCAAGCAATTTTAAGTACTCAACAACAACAAGAAGAGGATTCGACCAGCGAAGAATTCGAGGAGGAAGAAGATGTAGAAGAACCAAGTTGGAAGAAGGTACTGGACATAATCTCTGTCAACACCAAGGTAATTACGAATACATTTGCAGAAAACTCCAGAAGGACGAAGGAGATGGCCCGTACCCAATGACGCTAGAGCCAGGACATAAGTCATATTCATCACTATTTCGAGGCTCAAGGCTTTCAATTGCCAACTCTAACATCATCCCCGCCTCCATCACCATAAGGATTTGTTCTAACCCCTTTCTTTTTAAATTTAATCTCATTTTTATTTTTATTTTTATTTTTATTTTTGTTTTTGTTTTACTTTAATTTATGTTTCTTCCTTCTTTATGTGTTTATTTGTCTCCTTCTCACATTGAAGACAATGTGTTGTTCAAGTGTGGAGATACAGTTATGTGTTTTATTTGAATGTTAATTTTGCATATTATAATTTTTAGGTTGCATTCTATGAATCGTGAGAATGTGTCAATGGCTTAGATGAATTGAAGTTGATTTAATTTTGAACATGACCTAGTAAGTTGTGGAGAATTATTAGCTTGTAGAATTAGTGAACTAGGGTTCTTTGATTAATATGCAGCTTAATTAGGATTTAGTGTTTAAGTGTA
>JANIHY010000009.1:1235224-1246539 GCA_027479065.1 Erythroxylum brevipes
AGAGATTAAGGACTGGGACAAGTCAACCGCAGTGGCCAAAGGAGTCAGAGTTTTTGTGTCACTCGAATATGTATTTTATTTGGTTTATTTGGGCCTGTACATATTCTTTGGATTTGTTCTGGAAAGTCTGCGATGTATTATATGTGTGTTAAACTTAGATTTTAAAACAATGCAAATGTGTAATGTTTGATTTTGTTTGTTCTGTCTTGGGTGGCATCCATGTATCCTCCCAGGGGGTATTTGGGTGTTACATAGGACCCTGTCATAAGCCTCCTGTAAATCAAGAAAAACCATGTGTAAGTTACATTGTCTTTCTCGGTGATACTCCATTAACCTCCTAAGGAGATGCAAAGCTCCTGTCGTAGACTATCCTAACATGAAGCCAAATTAGATTTTCGAGACAGAAACATCCTTCCTCACCCTCTTCTCAAGCACCTTCTCTCATAATTTTATGGTGTGACTAAGTAATTTGATGCTTCTATAGTTGTTATAGCTTTGGATCTTTGTTTTTCTATAGGGGAATTACTAGACGGAATCTCCACTTGTCTGGCATTTTGGTAGACGTATGGATCGTATTAAAAAACTTGGCTAGCCAAGTAATACCGTCTTCACCTAGACACTTCAACACCTTAATGGGTATCTCATCAAGCCTTACAGCCCGACCGCTCTTCATTTCCCTCAATGTGATTTTAATTTCATCCCTTGTAACCGGTTGGCAGTAAGTAAAATTATGAAACCTCTCGGACGAGCTAAAGGTGCCTAAAGATATGTTACTTCTACTCCTCCATTAAAAATACTATAGAAGTACCTCTTTTATTTTCTCTTGATGTCATTATTAGCTACAAGCACCTGCCCTACTTCATCCTTAATACAACACATGTGATCAAAATCTCTTTACTCTCTGTTCCCTAGCTTTTGCCAACTTAAAAATATCCTTCCCCCCATCTTCTATTAATTAAACAAACAAATTAATAGAAACAAATGAATGATCATTAGAAACCTAGCTTAGTTTGTCCCTTAAAAAGCCGTAGGTAATGACAAGCAAACAAACACAATAATGAAACAAGTTGTAAGTCAACACTAAGACTAGTTTGAGCTAGACAAAATCAAACACCAAAAGAAAGTACAAGGCAAAATCCTCTCCTAAAAGGTATTGGTTATTGTATTCCAGAGAAGAAGCGATGAGAAAGTAGCATGTAAAAACCTCGCTCAAAATGTATTGTTTATTGAAATCCAGAGAATTAGCGACAACAAAATTAAATGAAATGAAACTAGAGGTTATAGAAAGCATTAGAAGGGGCGTGTGGGCGTGTGTTCGTGATGTAGAGACTGAAATAATCTTAATCTAATCCAAAATCTAGCGTCAATATAAGGAAACAAAATCAGATGGAAGCAGTGCAAATGAGAGCAGAAAGTTTGTGATGTAGAGATCGAAATAATCCTAATCTAATCCAAAACCCAATGTTAATATAAGGAAACAAAATCAAACGGAAGGGGTACAAATGAGAGCAGAAAGTAGCTACCAAAAAAAACACGACGGGAAATTTAAAAGATCAAAGACAAAAACAGGGTTTCCAACAATGGGAAAAACAAATAAACAGTAAAAGCAACGACATGCACAAAAATGACAAAGATCCAAACAAATCCCAAATCAACGAAAGACTTACTGTTATTCTTGTGAACCATACAGACATACCCACTTGTGTGCTAATCCAGACGTCTCGTTTATTATGTTGATCTAGATTTGTCAACAAGAGAAAATTCATACCGTTTAACTTTGTAATTGTAAAATTTTGAGGGACTAAAATTGAAAGACTATAGGCATGATTTACACATCAACAATTTATAAAAGGTCTAAATAAGTTCATAGCGTTATCTTTGATACCACTTTATACCTAATGTAACTAAAAATAATACTTATTATACCCTAACATGGCTAAAATAATACTCATTGTACCATGAAAGTAGTAACAGAAATAGCAGTAGATACTCATTTAGACCTTTTATGGAACGTTAAAGTAAAAATCACACATTTAGTAAGCAGTAGAGACTTATTTAGACCTTTTATAAATTGCTAAGGTAAAAATCACACATTTAGCAAGTATTTAAAGAAATTATTTTTAAGATTGGTCGGGTCGGCCGTTTTGGACCCGGACTCAGTCAAAACGACCCGATGGCCGATCGGTCCATTCTTTAAAAATCAGTCTCATGCCTAGGCCAAGCCCAAGTCCAGCCCATGCCCTCCTCAGCTCATCCGAAGAAGGAAGTCTCTCACGCAAACACGTAAAGACCTAAACCTAGCTGAAAAACCATATATAAGGTATAATTATTCCATAACAGAGGTATGCACGATCATAACCTAGTTTTTTCAGCTTTTACGGCAATCTCACCTTCTCCAAAGGCTGACTTGAGCGTCGGAGGGGCTAATCGGGACACAACCCCCAACCAGCCTTCTTTGTTTTGCAGGTATCTTCACACCGAATTCACCACAAAAGACAGTCGATCACATGGAACATAACAGCAACGTTCCATCCTGCCAGAATCCGGCAGAATCAGTAACAAATACGAACACATTAGTGATAAATTTATTATAACATATAGTTTTTATTTAGTGACAACATTATTGTAACATATAACTTTCATATTTGTTACGAAATTTATTACACAATATAGCCATTGATGCCAATTTCTTTTACCACTAATGCAATTTCATTGTTGAATTGATAGTTTTATTTGTGACAATAATAAACACATTAGTGACTATTTATGAAAGAACAAATTTTCTTTTTTGTGACAAAATGGTGTTGACACTTTATCCTTAAAATATTAGTGATCAAGAAGTAATTAATACTAATAAAAAATCACGAGTGACAAATATTTTATCACTATTTTCAATTATTTTGGTGGGGATGATGTTGTCACAATAAAATGAAGTACTATTATGAATTTATTCGTTACTACTTTATATTGTTTTTGTCGACAAACTTGTCATAAATATATAAATTTACTATGACCATAATAATTTTGTCATACATTTCATAGTTTTTAGTGTTAATGCTTTTGTCACAAGATTGTTGCTAATTATAACAATTTTTCTAAATTATTCACTATTTCATCAAGGATGGAGGTATTTGTAACGAGAGATGATGACTTTAAAAATTGAAAACTATTAATAGTAGTGACTAATATTACTGCTTTTAGTGACAACTTTTGCTTTCACTAAAAATACAATTTATTGTAGTGAAAGCCTTAGGTTAGTAAACTACTAAAAGATGGAAATTAGAACCTTGGTATTAGGGCACTTGCTCCAATAATGAATCATGCTCCAAATTACTTGCCTCAACCAAATGATGCAGGACAAAGCTTAAAGGAATTGTTACATATCAGGAGCTTTTACAAATAAATCTTGCCAGGAGCAAATCACATGTTACTGGTGGAGGAGGTTGATATAGTTCAACCAACAGGTACCTTGGTGTTTTATACTGCAATTAGCCATTAAAAAATACTAGTTATTATTCACAAGATTGGTGGTAGGAGCTCTAACTCAATCTGTAAGCTTTGCAATTTGCACATTGAAACTGCTGATCATCTACTTCTTTCCTACTCTTTCTCCGTGGACTTCTTAAACTATGCAAGCGCACTTCTAGATCATCTTCTTGGAACTCCTTTATTGCTGAGGTAGAATATAAGACAAGGGATTTTATGTCCTTCAATCTTCTGGTTAGTTGGGGAACCTATATGATTTGGAAGGAGCGTAATTCCAGGAGATTCCAAAGAGCCTCTCAAAGCATCAAAGTTTTTGTGCAAACTACAAGGAAGTGCCGCTGGTGTCCAATTTGTATACTTCCATGAGCCAGGAGCTAGCTCATTACACTATGCGACTTATCTCTACCAGGGAACTAGTGAAACTGGGAGATGTAGTTGGATTGCTTAGTGCCTTGGGATAATTAAATGCTTGCTCCTTCCTAGATATGGTTGCTTGCTTAGCTGATTGTTCTACGACCAACCTATTCCTTCCTTCTTGTATGTTTCACGTGCATCTACTAACTCTTAAAGTTGGTTCTATCTTAATATTAATTTTGTTTTTCTTAAAAAATAAATGTATTTAGGAACAATATTAAATAAGAAAAAGGAAAAGGCAATCACATGATCCCACAGAAAGACAGCCATGCAATAAAAAAAACAAAGGTTTTCTTTTCCCATGCATTATTAAAGAGATGGTTGACAGTAATTAGCTATACCGTCCATCATAAACACAAACCTACAATGTACTTTTGTCTCTCTCTCTTCTTTATTCCGTGTTTCATTTATATTTATCTCTCCTTTTCCACTCACAGTTCATGGTTTGGTATTAGATTCTTCTGAAGACTTGTCTCTGTCCCTAACTGTCTCTTTCTTTCTCTTCTTTTCTGTCTGTTCAGTCTCAGTGTCTTGCAGTTTCAGTGAAAGTAACTACACAAGTGCTATTTTATGTACATACAGACACTGAGGTAACATTCTCACTCTTTGTACTTCTTTTTCTTTCATCCAAATGTGATCATTTGATGCTTATGTTGCAAGTTCATGGTTTTAAGAAGTTAACAATTTAATGGTTAGTTGGGGCTTTGGCTGTATTGTCCTTCTTGTAAAAAATGAAGATACACACAACTATAGGACTACTGTTATATCCAATTACTGTGGTTTAATGTTTTTCGCAAGTAAAGAACCTAGATGGTGGAGCCTCTTTTGTTTTATGTTTAACACAGTGGATTTGTGTCAGATGGAAGATAAGCAATTGGATTTTAATCAGCCCTTTCTCTCAGTTAGGAGGATCTCCATAACTGTTTCGTCAGGAGGACGAGAGAACGTAAGGAAAAATAATGATGAAGCCGTCCCGAAATTGCCTCCTCTACCTGCATACAAATCAGAGTTGAAAACAGATCCAGTGAGGGACCCTGGGAGTGTTCCCTTTGTGTGGGAGCAAACCCCAGGGAGGGCAAAACCACAAATGCACGCTCCTAAAAGATCCCCAGGTTCAGGAGCCCCAAAGCTTCCTCCTGGGAGGGCATTGAATTTAGATAAAGGTTCTCAAGCCTCGTCAACTAGTAGGATACCAGCATCAGTGGGTAGAAACACACGTAAAGAAATAAAAATGGAGGAGACAGGGAGTTGTACTTCTGATGAGACTGATGAGTCCTATGTAGATGCTGCTGGTACTCTGTCCCGGACTGAATCTTTACTCTATAACTGCAATGTAAGTGGTATAACTGGGTTGGATGCTCCTGATTTGAAACCATCTTGGAGTTTCTCAACAGACGATCAACAGACTCGAGACTTCATGATGGATCGCTTCTTGCCTGCAGCAAAGGCAGTAGCCTCAGAGACTTCTCTATATTCTAATAGGAAGCCGCCAGTAACGCCAGTTGCACGAGAACAACCTAGACTGATCAAAGAGGCACTAGTTGAAGAAAGGAGGTGTACAACTGATCAGAATATGTTGATCCGTGTACCATGTTATTCCCAAGGTAATGAAGTGGAAGACAGTGAAGATGATGACGATGATTATGACAGACCCCAAAACCCTTCAACTGGTGTCTGTGGCCTGTTCCCTCGGTTATGCTTACAAAGTTCCTTTTGTCTTTTGAACCCTGTAACGGGAATCAGAAAACCTGTTCAGGCTCCCAATTCTTCAGTATGTAAAACAAAAGTTCAATCTTCAAATGCTGCTTCTTGTACAAAAGTTGAGAATAAGGTATGAAGTCCATTTCCTCTCTTTATGCTGACTATATGGTATCTTTTTCTGGCTATTTTCTGTATTTTGGATGTCATAATTTCACTTCCACTACTTTTTCTTTTCTCCTTTAGAATCATACAAATCCTATATATGAACCACGATCAACAGACAGACTCCAACCAACTGGGCTATATGCAGGTAAGGATGAACTGAAAAGTGTATCTAATCAGATCCGTCACATAAGAGATCTTAGGGAAGTTGATGGATCACACCAATGCAAAAGTTGGCAAAATAAGTGTGCGTCACCATTCCCTTTGGACTTTTCTCAATCTGCTACCACTGAAGAAAAAAGATTGCTCGGAATTGCTAAAACCTTTAAGAATTCTGGGGTGATTAGATCTTGTTCGCCTCCAAACAATGTCAGAAATCTCCAGGAATTATTCGCCAATGAGATGAATGAGCTGGAATCAGAATGTTTGAGTCCTGTGGTTGAGAAAATTCTGTACGTAGATTCAGTCCATACAGTAAAGCCTCAGACCTCAAATTCAGTATCTTCAGATATGAAAATCCTTGCCTCTTACAAGAAGGTTGATGCTGATACACTCACAAAACCTAGTGAAATCGAAGAAACAGATTCTAGGAGTTCTGTTAAAGATTTCAAGTTCTTGGAAGCTGTGAATGGACGAACGAAAGTGCTTTCTGGAAGTTTGGAATCTGTTGATTCTGGTTTCTTTTCTTTATCTGATAGATCCTTCCATGATGGCAAAATGGATAAGATGGATAGTTATGGACCAATCAAGACCCTTGAGCAAGGGTTGCTGAAATCTACAAGCCCAAAAGTGGATAGAAGTGTGAAGATTGATATGAAAAGCCAGTTTGATATAGATGCAGCAGGTAATTTACATGGCCTGATCCATGACTCCATTGTGTTGACAAGAGACAAAGTGGCTGATGATGGCCAACTTTCTACTGAATTAAGCAAGCAAGAGAGTCAAATGCATTGTCTTCCGCTGCTTCCTCTTCCTCCTCCTTTACCAAACTCTCCATCCGAGTCATGGCTAATGCGCACACTGCCTGCTATTTCCTCCAAAAAAATTTCTTCTACATCTTCTCTTGTTACGCATGCTAGTCCCAAAGTCCAGGCTTTTAAAAAGGACGTAGGTGACCTGAAATGGGAAAATATTGTCAAATCTTCTAATGCGCATGGGCATTCACGGCTTCCTGAGGTAAGCAAATTAAACAACTTCTGATCCTATCTTTACTTGTGAAGGTCATTCTTATTTTACAATTAAATTCTTCATCTTTATCAGGAAGTCCTTGCACCTATACCAGAAGCCTAAACTTTGCAGTAGTTCCTCTTTTCTATGGAGAAACATGGCTGCTATCAAAGATATGCCTGTCAGGCCGTTTCTTCAGTTTCTTAAAGTGGCATCCAATTTGTTACTTACTGTACATCGGAGTGCATAAGGCTCAACCTTTCTACAACTTTGTTAGTTTATAGATCTTTTCCACTTCTCAGTACTGATTTCGTATCTGCAATTGGGGCACACAGTGTTATGGGAAGGAAAATTGTGTTTAGCGTTCCGTGTGAACGTTGGATTCTGTCTGCGGAAGAGGCAACAAGAACGGTTGCAGGGGCTTGATAGAGACATGGCACCAATTGGACGAGCTATGTTTTTATTTTATCTTTTTTTATAATTTTATTTACTTTCCTGAACTCAGCAACTTTGCTGAAGCATACAGCTTCTCTTCCCGAGTAACAATTAGGTCTCCAAACAGGGAGACAAGGATTCATTTGGTCAAACGAAAAGATCATATTTTTGGACTGCACAGAGTTCGACGTGTTGACGTAGAGGAAGATTCTAAGAACCCTCCAATAAGGAAGTTCATTAGGAAGGCATATAGTATTCACTATTCAGAGTTGTTCTTTGACTATATTTTTAAGTGTATGCTTCTACGAGAACTATTGCATGTGGACAAAACTTTCCCAAGTCCAAGAAGCTGCAGCAAGGGTCGATGCCAATTTGGCATGTGGAGTTGGTACAGGACTATAGGTGTACTTATGATTGGGCCAAAAAGTTTCAATGACTAGGAGAGTATTTGCTTACTACCAATTCAATGTGCTTCAATTTAAAGACTTAGCTCATGCCACCAATATCCCTACGCACCCAACTTCTCAAAAAATTCATAGCCTACCCTACCCCGAGGTAGGTATTAGTTCTTGCAGTGATTAAATAGACGTGTTGTCACTAAGAATCAATAGATCATACATTTTATTTTAACCAAAATCTCCCCCCCAACCCAGAGGATAAATTAAAGAGTAAACAAAGAAAAGCAAGTTAATGTCCAGAAAAAATGAAATTAGTCAATCTCGACTTCTCTCTTACAAGAAGACGGACACCAAAATAGAAAGTAAGTTTACAAAATCATCATCACTCATCATCAGAGTAGTTGAACTTAATGGAGTGAGATTGCAGGTCAATCTGCCCTCCTCTGTATGTCCCACGCTTCTTCTTTGTCTTTTCATGCCTAAAACCCCTGAAAAAACCAGTATGCAGGGCAAAGCTCATTGAAGCAGTTTTCGAACTTATAAAGATGTCCTTTTCCTACACTATTCATCAAGATACACAGAAAACAATATTTTCATGGGGGTTCCTAAAATTGATTAATAATTAAATCGGTAACTAGATCTGATGTCTAAGACGAAATCCAGAATTATAATAATCTTTTATTGCACGAATTACACAAGAGATAAGTGGGTGGACTGAAAAAACAAAATGTCACATTTATATCATGTACCTTCCTCTAACTTGTCCAAGAACTTCTTGAGCTTTAGCACCATAACCAGTGTCAGCCCCATCCTGCAAAGAATTTCAGACCGCAAAAAAATCCTTATTGAAATGATACACATGGGGGAAGGATGAGAAACTTGAATTTGGATCCAGAAACAAACCTTTGCCCAGTATGAATTATCTTTAAGCCTCTCATCAGAGAAAACCACCTCGTCAACTTTTATTCTTTGAAAATGCTTAACTGATTTTGGCTGTAATAACATTGTTCCAGTCTAAGCACACAAGAAAAAAAGACAATGCTATGTTCTTCAACATAATAAATCACATGAACTAAAGAGCATATCAAGCTTCCAGTCATCAGTATAGAGAGACAGACAGACAGAAAGAGTTTATGGTGCTATCCCTCTTACAAGGAATTTATTCAAATAAAAACCAACAATCTTTCCAACACCTTCAAAGTTTCAGTCTTATGCCGCTTCCCTCTAGTTGTCGCTAGAAGCACTATACATCCCCTCTACTTCGACATCTTAAAAACCTGACCCCTTAAAGGCCCAAAACTAACCTGAAGCTTCCAATTACAAGTGAAAATGGTGGGTTGACTTGCACAAAAAAGTCTTGCAATTATGAACCACTCCACCCCCCATAACTCTTAACCTTCAGTTATACATCCCAAGAAACATTTTATCAAATGCAACAAATCAGGCTAATGGCTCTCAAAAGTATGAAATCTCCATATTTTAGAAGTCAACAACTACACATTTAGATAACACATATGAAATATAACAGATTGTTTAGCTGTATATCCAAAATCTACCAGGTCACTAGATATTCAAATATAGATGAAGGGCCTACAGAGGAATCTCAGATAATTAGAATAATGATACAAAATGGTCCAAAAATGGGTGAAAACTATGGTTACAAAAATGGGTGAAAACTATGGTAAGTATTTTCAGTTTCAGAAAGACATGTCACCATGTTGAATGGTCAAGAATCATACCTCCGATGAACCATTCAGTTGCTTCTTCATGGTGCTTAGTGTCGCTGAATGCTCTGCATTCGTCTCAATGTATCCATTTGCTTGCTCATTATGTTTCTCTGTAGGTATTTTGCAGGACTCTCCATCATTTACCTTTGGTTTTTTGGAAGCTCCTGTCCTGCTACATTTTGAGTCTTCCACGTTTTCATTGGCAAGTTCAGGAGAGTCTTCTTCAGAAGTTACGTGCTTCCTTTTCTTGGAAAGTTTATCCTGTTTATTAGTCACGTCCTCCCCTGAAGCATGCATAACATCTGTTTTCAAATGAACATCTTCAACAGCATGATCAGAAGACTTGTTTTTCTTTTTCTTCTTATCCTTCGATTTAGTCTTTTTCTGTGGATCTGTTACTACATTATCTTCCGAAGTTTGGCCATCTTGGGATTTTTCAACAGTCAGACACGGTAGTTCTTTCGCAGCTGGTTTAATATCATCTGCCAGAGGATCAGAATCCAACTTGCTCTTACTTTTCTTTTTGTTCTTACATTTCTTATCAGGAGATTTCTTCGCTATCTCCGAATCAACATTTTGTTGTTGTCCACTCTTTTCTGCGACATCAACATCACAGTCATCCTTCTTCTTTTTCTTTTTATTACTCAAAGTTTCTGCGGACACAACAAAGCTCTCAAGATGTTGGTTCAGAAATTCAACTATGATGTAAATATCAACAACACTAAATTCAGCAATGAGCTTACGCCGAGATGGACCAAATAAGCAATTCAAAAATCAAAAGAGCAGGTTGATAGTAGAAATATCAACAATACAAAACAAAAGGAAAATCTGCAAGTACTAGGCAAAGCTAAATACCTTGCACTTGGTGACTCTCCAACTTTTTGTTGGCATGACCACTGCAAAAGATATAGATACACATGCCATGTGAATGGAATTTAATGGTTAAAAATCGATATAAAACTGGAAGAAAAACATATAAAGTCTGGGAATGTGCGTCATTCTTGGTTGAAAATTCAAAAACCAAAATTTATCCATTAAAAGGAACAAAAAAATAAATTGGCATTACAATGTCTCCAAAAAGTTGCGGAACATCTCTTCCAAATCAAAAGAGGACGTGCCCAAGTCATCTGGCTGCGCCAAAAAACAGAAAATGAACTTAATGAGAAAGAAGGAGGAGAAGAAGAATAAGGAACCACGAGAAGAAAAGTAAAAGAGGGTTTAAGACATTGATATTGGCTTCAGATCGGAACTTCTTGAGGGTTTTGGAGAGGCCACGTTGCTCCAAATACCGAGCTATAGAGTGAAGAAGAAGGTGGTTGTCACTCGGCATTATTTGGGGCGAAGCAACCGATAGCAACTGCACTTGCCGAGGCTTAAACGCTAACACATTAGGGTTTATGTTCATTCTTCAACTTGTTGTCAGGGTGGGTCTTATATCAAGAAGACATTTTAGTTTATATTTGATTCTTCAATACATATTACATTAGAATTAAACATGGACTAACTGGAAGTTTATATGTGCAATTAATTAAATTGTATAACAATAAAAGTACATATACAAATAAACCATTTTATATATTATTTTCAATAGAAATATAAATTTCTATATCAAAATACTTTTTGTTTCGCATATTAAAATTATAAGAACAAATTTTATTTTCTACTAACGAAGAATAAACTTTTAATTTAAAGAAATATGTTTAAATTGAAATTTTATTTTTAGAAGATGAAAATACATTTCCACCAAACAAATTATCTTTTCATTTATGGTAATGGTCAATATTTTAAAAATTAGACCGAACATCGAATCGGTCAAAGGAAAGAT
>JANIHY010000009.1:1246639-1259797 GCA_027479065.1 Erythroxylum brevipes
TTATATAAAGCAGAGCCTTGCTTTTGTAGCTGTTGATTCATTTCAAGATTGCATCAAATAGGGTCACACAATCATTTCTAATACACTGAAGCCTAACTGTTGAATACCCTACAATAAAGCTAATCTGACGATTTGATACCAGCAGATTTGATATGACAAAAGAGTTTGTAAGAAGTGAAGGGTAATGTTATCACAGAGAGAAAGGAGGGGCACATCAAATATTAGAAAAAGACACTGCATGGATTGCTGCGTCTCTGTCAGAACGAGGGTAGGGTTAGCGTTTGTGGACTGTGGACGAATCTGAGTTTTGATGCCATGGATACGAGGATCTTTATCCTGTAAGCTGACCATGTATCTCCAACGGACGGATCAGTATGGAAAACCCAAAAAAACAAAACCAAGAAAATCCTTCCTAACGGCCTCTGGGCAAAGTATGAAACTCCCTCTGGTGATTCCTAGTTCTTAATAAACTTGATATTAAGTACTAAAACTGAAACAAGTTATGTTAACCAAAAAGAAGTCCTTTAACCCTAATTTTCATAAACTAAAACTCAGTGAGGTTGCACAGAAAAAAAAAAAAAACTTACCAGCGTCGAGCAAGTTTTGAATCAGCCAAGAAACAATTACAAAAAACAATCTGTACCAAAGTAGCAGCTGAAACTTCAATGGTATCTTGAAAGAAAAGAACTAATGAAAGATAACATCAACCCACCCAGTTCATGCAACAAACACTAAATCCAAACCACTTTCCGTCATAAAACGTGACAAAAGCAACATAAAGACAGCAACACAAGGACGAGAACTTAAAACACCTGATAGGAGATAAATAAGGGGGAAGAATACCTCCCTTTATAGCAATGCTTGAGAAAAAACACTAGTCGTCTGAAATATGCCTTGCATAAAGCAAGTCGTAATATGACATAACTAACAACCACCCCTGTGCACTAAATCATCCAGAAACATGCAAAAATGATGCAAAATTACGTAATGAAAAATTATAGAAAGACGTTAATCACGTTTCAGTAAACGTTTTTTGTAGAGGTCTCGAAAAATTGGAGCTTGTTTTAGCTACAAAAACCACTTCAGAAGACAAAATGAAACCAAAATTAGATATTCTACATTTCTTTCATTTTTAACCCTTTCATAAACCATATGATACACGTAATAAATTTTATACAATAGTCACACGACGCTATGCACGGTCAATGTTTTTCATTGTGAAATAGAACTCTGTGATACGCTTGACTAAAAAATGAACCTCATGACTGCTTCCGAAACTGACGCTTTGAAGATCTCCATCAGCTAAGCTCCATCATTGTAGGTTAACAAAAATGGGCTCAAATCATTAGGAGGGTATTGATCCTTCTCAAACTGAAAGTATTCAATCTTTCCTTTAGCTGTGTCAAACAAACCAGTAAAATGACCATCCCTATTGATCGAGAACCAGTAGTCATCTGCGAAGTAGATAGAGTTGGTTCTGCAACTCTCCACTTCTGCTGGATCAATTGTCCATGAGTTCCCATTAGAGATAAACAATGCACGACCTTCCAAATAAATTGGTTCCCCTATATGGGTCCAATTCATAATGTCGTCAGACCTGTAGAACTTGAAGGTTACAATGTCGAATCTCTCTCTTGCCTCCAGAATCTACATTTCCGTACTGAAAAATTGCTATGAGATGATCCACATTCTTCACCAGATAGTATCTATCAGCTCTGGATGATCCTACAAGTTCTTGGCTCACTAACGATTCACTGGGTTTAGATCTATCAAAAGCACAATTAACCACTTTCCCTCTACCTCATAGTGCGTAAAGTCGTCCACGAAACAGCACTACACCTCTAAAAGGAGCCATGTCACTTTGAATATATTGTTGGAGATATGATCCAAAATTTACTGCAGCAAATATCTGCAGAATCTTAGCAAAATCTGAAATTTATTTCTCTGTTTTTAGTCAAAGCATGTAGTAGCTAGTTTCCTATTGTTATGCTAATTAGTTATTTGTAAGCCTTTAAATAGGCAAGTCTTGCTCTTCAGTTTAGGTGTAATAAGATCAGTTTTCTTTATCTTCTTATTTATCTTAATCTGCTACTGCAATAGTTCTCCACTTAAAATCAAACATTTGGTATGAGAGTCTCGTTGCTTTCATACCTTGGGCGTATCAACATGGCAAACAACAACACTGCAGTAAATATTGCCTAGCCTTCCACGCCCATTTTCAAAGGAGACAATTACGAATTTTGGAGCATCAAAATGAAAACACTATTCAAGTCACAAGAGCTGTGGGACTTGGTAGAAAATGGCTACAATGACATAGACGAGGAGACCAGATTGAGAGAAAATAAGAAGAAAGATTCAAAGGCCTTGTTCTTCATTCAACAAGCAGTCCATGACTCAATTTTCTCCAAAATTGCAGCAGCCTCAACAGCAAAGGAGGCATGGACAACTTTGCAGCTAGCATATCATGGCTCATCCACAGTAGTAAGGGTTAAGTTGCAAACACTTAATCGTGAATTCCAAAATCTGCACATGAAGAATGGAGAATTAGTGCAGGATTTTTTAACCAAAATTGAAGCAATTGTCAACCAAATGAGGTCCTATGGAGAAGAGATCTCAGAGAAGACGGTTGTGACAAAAGTTCTGAGGAGTTTACCTTCTAAATTTGATCATGTGGTTGCAGCTATTGAGGAGTCCAAAAATCTGTCCACTTATTCTTTTGATGAGCTTATGGGTTCCTTGCAGTCTCATGAAGCTCGAATCAATCGACCAGAAGACAAGAATGAAGAAAAGGCATTTCAAACAAAAGGAGAAGGCTCAAGGGAGCAAGAAAAAGCTGCAAGTCGAGGAAGAGGCAGAGGAGGATTTCGTGGAAAGTATTCTGGCCGTGGCAGAGGCGGAGGAAGAGGATCTGAGCAGCGATATAACAACAATAAAGGCAATATTCAGTTTCATAATTGCAAGAAATATGGACATGTGAAAGCTGATTGTTGGTTCAAAGATAAACAAGCAAATTTTGTGGAAGAAGCTGATGAAGAAAGTAAATTGTTTATGGCATATAGTGACCCAGCTGACAGACAAGGTGAACAGTGGTTTGTTGACAGCGGGTGTTCCAATCATATGACAGGGAAGAAAGCAATCTTTAAGCAACTTGATGAAACTCAGAAAAAGAAGGTCAGATTGGGAGATGATCAAGCAATACAAGTTGAGGGAAAAGGAACGGTGGCCATCAAAACTAGCCAAGGTAAAACTAAACTTTTACACAATGTTCAATTTGTTCCTAACTTGGCATACAATTTGTTAAGTGTTGGACAGTTAATGGCTAGCGGATACTCGGTTACGTTCGATGATGAAAAATGCATTATTAAAGAGAAACAATCAGGGCAAGTGATTATAAATGTGCAAATGACCAAGAACAAAATGTTTCCACTTGAAGTCTCCACTGTGGAAGATTTTGCCTTAGTAGCTGGAGAACAAAATGAGTCAAAGTTGTGGCATCTTCGATATGGACACCTGAATGTGAAAGGGTTGCAGCTGTTAGAAAGAAAAGAAATGGTTCATGGCTTACCGAAAATTCAAGCACTGGATACGTGTGAAGGATGTATCTATGGCAAGCAGACCAGAAAGTCATTTCCGACCGGAAAGGCACGAAGAGCCAACGCTTATCTCGAACTGATCCATTCAGACCTATGTGGTACCATGAACACAAAATCACCTGGCGACAGCAATTACTTCCTGCTCTTCATAGATGATTTCAGCAGAGTAAGTTGGGTTTGTTTCTTGAAATTCAAATTAGAAACATTTGAGAATTTCAGGAAATTCAAAGCAATGGTTGAAAAGCAAAGTGGCAGCAGTATAAAAGTGCTTCGCACGGACAGAGGTGGAGAATTTCTTTCAAAGGAATTCAATCAATTTTGTGAAGAAAATGGAATTCGTCATGAGCTAACAGCAACGTATACTCCGGAGCAAAATGGAGTGGCAGAACGTAAGAATAGAACGGTGGTGGAGATGGCGAGAAGTTTGTTGAAAGGGAAAGAGCTACCAAATTCATATTGGGCAGAAGCGGTTGCAACTGCAGTGTATTTGCTGAATATCTCCCCAACAAAAGCAGTCCAAAACCGCACTCCATATGAAGCGTGGAAAGGGAGCAAACCAGCTGTAAGCCATTTAAAATTTTTTGGTAGCATTGCTTATGTTTTCGTAAATTCACAAAATCGCCAAAAATTAGATGAAAAATCAGTTAAATGCATTTTCATTGGCTATTGTACTGAGTCTAAAGCATATAAGTTACATGATCCTGTAACTGGCAAGATATTTGTCAGTAGAAATATAGTGTTTAACGAGAATGCAGGCTGGAATTGGAATAACAGCAGTGGCAGCGACAAAGATGAATTGCAGATTCCATTAATTGAGGAAATGAACTCAACCTCAATTAATTCTCCAACTTCTACTCCGATTGTGCAGAGCCCAGCAACTACTCCAAGTTCATCCTCAAGATCAACAAGTGAATCTTCAGAGGAGGCATCACCAAGAAAATTTAGATCACTAAGGGACATCTATGAAGCAGATGAATTTGCTTTATTAGCTCCTGACCCTACAACTTATGAGGAAGCAGCAGAAAAAGAGGAATGGAAGAAGGCAATGGGAGAGGAACTTATCTCCATCCAAAAGAACTCAACTTGGGAACTAACGGATCTGCCCGATGGAAAGAATGCAGTAGGCTTAAAGTGGATTTTCAAGACAAAATTCCACGCGGATGGAACTGTTCAAAAGCATAAGGCCCGTTTGGTCGCAAAGGGATACTCTCAGCAACAAGGGGTGGACTATGAAGAGACGTTTTCCCCAGTAGCTCGATTTGAAACAGTGAGAATGTTTTTGGCATTGGCAGCACAACTCAGATTGAAGGTGTACCAATTTGATGTAAAATCGGCATTTCTCAACGGTGAGCTTGAAGAAGAAGTCTATGTCTCCCAACCAGAAGGTTTTGTGATTAATGGGAAGGAAAAGAAAGTCTATAGGCTAAGGAAAGCTCTCTATGGCTTAAAGCAAGCCCCACGGGCATGGTACAGCAAGATTGACGCATACTTTAGGCAAAATGGCTTTGTAAGAAGCGAAAATGAGCCTACATTGTATCATAAGAAGCAAGGCATCACTAATTTCATCATAGTCTGCTTATATGTAGATGATATTATCTACATGGGGTCAAATTCAACACTTGTAGAAGAATTCAAGTCTAGCATGATGGGCAAATTCGAAATGACAGATTTGGGTCTGTTGCACTACTTTCTTGGGTTAGAGATATTGCAAGATGAAGCTGGAGTGTTCATTTACCAAAAGAAGTATGCAGCAGATTTGTTAAAGAAGTTCAATATGTCCAATTGCAAATTGGTAGCTACTCCAATGAACATGAATCAAAAGTTGCAGCAAGAAGATGGAGTTGAAGCAGCGAATCAGAAGCAATTTAGACGTCTCGTTGGTGGACTGATATATTTAACACACACCAGACCAGACATTTCTTTTTCGGTTGGAGTTGTGTCGAGATTCATGAGCAATCCATCAATGCAACACTATGGAGCAGCAAAAAGGATTTTGAGGTACATTGCAGGGACTTTAAATTATGGAATTTGGTATACTCATGTCTCAAATTTTAGATTGGTTGGCTTTACCGATAGTGACTGGGCAAGCTCATTAGACGATAGAAAAAGCACTTCTGGAAATGTGTTTGGGCTAGGATCAGGCGCCATCACATGGAGCTCCAAGAAACAAGCAACAGCAGCTCTGTCAACAGCTGAGGCAGAGTATGTAGCTGCTACTACAGCATCGTGTCAATGTGTTTGGCTCAGGAGAATGTTGTGTGATTTGCAGCAAAAGCAAGCAAAGGGAACTGAGCTTTATTGTGATAATAAGTCAACAATTGCAATGTCAAAGAACCCTGCATTTCATGGAAGAACGAAACATATTGAACTAAGATTTCATTTCATTCGAGAACTGGTCAGCAAAGGAGAAATCATTATGAAGTTCTGTGATACCGAAGTTCAAGTTGCAGACATCTTCACTAAAGCTTTGACAAGTCAGAGACATGCTTATCTTAGGGCCTTGCTTGGTGTATGTGATTTTGGATCAAGGGGGAGCGTTGGAGATATGATCCAAAATTTACTGCAGCAAATATCTGCAGAATCTTAGCAAAATCTGGAATTTATTTTTCTGTTTTTAGTCAAAGCATGTAACAGCTAGTTTCCTATTTTTATGCTAATTAGTTATTTGTAAGTCTTTAAATAGGCAAGTCTTGGTCTTCAGTTCGGGTAATAAGATCAGGTTTCTTTATCTTCTTATTTCTTTTAATCTGCTACTGCAATAGTTCTCCACTTAAAATCAGACAAAAAGTCCAACAAGAAACTCGCTATTATGGTGCTCTACGAAACCTTAATACACCAATGTCAATTTTTTGCCAATTAGATATTTTTTTCATCACGTAAATCACCTGAGAGTATGGGTTGAATGCCATTGAGGAAGACAGAAATTGCAAGCAGAGGAGTCAAATTAGACACTGCTTCTATCACTTCAGAGTCACTTGTGAATAGCTATATAATCTTTTGTTTGATGCAAGAGGGAAAAAAATGATCAAGTCCCAACATACCTTTTTCATACTTATTTATTTATAATTATACGAGTAATTGTGAGCGTGTGAAAGTCCTTATTTCCACAAAAGTTTGCATATAGGACATAAACCCGGTGGTCGAGAAAACAAACTTTTTGACTTGTCATTTAAAAGAGCAATAATATCAAGAATCACTGCCAAACTTTAGTACTTTTGGCCTTGGAAACGTAAATAAAAAAATTGTATTGTTACTTAATTTGCAAACACAATAATAGGGAAAATGTAGGTGTTCTGGGTTAAGCAAAGATCAACCTCTTACCGCTGGAATTCGGTGCTCGGTGGTAAATGTCTGACAATTTATATGCATAATAGATGCACTCATGATTGCATACCCATAAAATATTATAAATAATCACATTCTTATTCTTTAAGTCGTGTTCTAGTACAAACTAATATAAAATTTAATTCAGTTAACTTTCTATTATGTAAATTACTTCATCCAATTTTAAAGATGAATTGTATAAGACTAGGATGAGGCTGCTTACTCAAGCAAATATGACGCCTACTTATTGCATGGAGAAATCATCAATTAATTATGAATCAATGAAAGGAGCTCATCTACTGTAAAGGTGACGACTCTGTAACAGAAAACCAGAAGATACCTATCTTCGTAATATGTCAAACTTCAGGCCTTTCTATATGGAGATTGCGTTCTAGGTTCATTATTCAAAAGGTTGCTGAATGTACGAGGATTTTTCTGCTTCTTTCCTTCGTTTAGAAAATTTTAACTTCTTAATTCACAATGGAAATCCTCCAAAAACCAATAACTAGTAGTGTAATTATTTGTTAAAATCTGTTGGTATCGATTAATTATTGAGAAGACTTCGACACTTGTCCAGCTTTCTCTTCTGCTATTACTTAAAGCTTCCAAGCATACAAAGTGCATTACTGGGCAAAGGAGACCCGCACGAGAAAATGCGATTCAAGAGTGTGGAGAAGTGTTGCTTCCACGTGTGGATTGTGGAACGCGGTCGCAAACCATGAGCCAAGCTCAGGTGTGGACCCCTATTGCGATGTGTATGGAGAATAGCTCGAACATGTCACTCCCTATTTCTTCTTTGAACATTTTCTCTCTTCAGAAAATCTCCGAGCACCAAAAAGGCAGATACCTAAAGTACTAAGATTTGGAATACCATCTGATGATGATAGCTAATTGGCACTACCTTTTATGTTGTATAAATAAGGCACTACTCATAATTTATTAGTATCTGTAGTTTCTTTCTGCTTTAAAAATAGTTTAATCCGAGTCTCATCGATCCAAACGAAAATGGTGGTTGTTAGAAACAAAAATCGTGGTTTTGGCGAGATGCATGTCATCATCAGCAAGAACCAGCTGCCTGAAATATGCGTATTTGGGTTCAAAGAGCCTGATGGGGACGATGATGATGACGACGACGACAAGTCAGATGTCGCTCCTGCTGCTTAACTTCCTCTTGGATTAGATCAAAGAAGAGTACCTAGCTAAGTAGACATCCCAAGGACATCACTTGATGAAACCCTAAGATGATTGAGCTTCAGGCTACTATATATAGTTACAACATACTGCTACTACTGCGACGAATGAGCTTCTGAAATTTCAGGCTACTATATATGATGACATGCTGCTACTTATGATATATATATATATATATAGTTATATGTGGTTATCGTATGGATGGACTGTATCCTGTCTACTACAGAGAATGCCATATATCATATGATGTCTGACGTCTCCATTTAGTAGTATAACAGAAGTATTTTACTTCAAAAACACAAACATAAAGTCTCTCTGTCTCTTTTCTGATCTCTCTCAGCACACAACGCTTATATAAAGATGCTTGCTTTAATCGATACGTATTTACAGTATGCACACTATGCTATTATTAGGGTTCTTCCCTCCCCATCTGAACTGCCCGCTTTCTTTTTGTTCCATACAGTACACATCTGCAAAGGTTGGGAATTGATGAATTAAATTAAGAATCGCAGCTTCTTTCCCTATACTTAACATCTTCGTTAGCTAATTAAAACAACGTGAAGTCATTGATCTTATCTTGTCCCGTATAGAAACAATTATGAACGTAGAAGTTGCTTAACAAGAATGCGAATATATGTACACCTAAAGAGAAAGTAAGAATATTTATAGATAGATATGTATAAAACACTTGTTGATTCCTTGCGAATTATACTGTAAAATCTGAAAAGGGTATTCTGAGTGGAATGCTCCAGTGTTTCTTGAACTGTGTCCAAATATCATGCAATAAGTGATGTAAGTACTATATCTGGTAACAATAAGTGGATAAGATATATTGTAACCCCTTCTGCTACACGATTTCTAACAACTTGGTTGGTGATCATGTGCTAAGGGAAATGAAAAGATTATGAGGAAAAGGAAAAAGAAAAAAGATATATACATACGTAGTTTGCTTTTGCTCCTGCTTCACAATACATCGTTTCGCGCTTTCTTGATATCTATCTCTTGTTGAAACAACAGCACAAAGTGTTGGAATTTCGATCTGCCGACAAAAGACAGCAAGTGCATATAGTACTTAAAAATTGCTTCCAATGCCACTTTTTCGCTGGATAATGATAGGGATATTGGTATCCTTACACTATTTGTTCATTGTATGTGTGTGCTCGTTTAAAATTGTAGTCTACTAAAAAAAGGAATAGTTTTTAAGGTAGTTAGTTAAATTTTTTAAGTTATGGTTTTGAAAGAGTACCCCTCCAAACTATGTTCCGGAGAGGCACATCCTATACTTAACATATGCATAGGATAATCATGTTTATGTTGGTATGTTAAACATTGCCACCTAAATTGAGATCAATTTCATTTCATGTTTTTAGTACTGATCAACAATTAATTAATTTTTGACCAAAAAACTAAAAACAATGTACTTTATTTACGTCACTTCTACTAACATAATGTTTTGTGAAGGCAGAAGGCATACTTGAACGGACTCGATTTTCTTCATTTCTTCTTTGATTTTTGACATCTCTAAAGGCGATTCATGGCCCTTTCTTAGAGATTTGTGAAGAAGATGAAGGGCTATCCTTCCCAACACTAGTTTGAAGGTGAAGTCGACGCCAAAGAGTTCATTCAAGTATATCGTCTTTGTGTATCGTGTTCTTTCTATCTTTTTGGATTGTTCACATTATCTTGTCTTTCTTCATTAATTATCGCGTAAGAATAATCTTGATGTTCTATTGGATTGTTTTCTATGAGAACCTACTACTAGAACTTTGAATACGATATGTAATAGTCATGGTTGAATTCGTTTATCATAATTAATGGCATTATATCATTAGAGACAACAAAACCTAGCTTAAATAATATAAGCCTGTGTAATTATTGCTTAGATTGGTTTATTTCTCTCACTGGTAAGGCCATTGTTCGATTTAATAGAGAGCTTATTCTAGGTTATTCGATAGTTAGGGTTAATCAAAGAGCTTGTTTTAATTAACTATGACCTAAGGAAAAATCAAGATTAACAGAGCTTGTTATTAATTCACAATCAATAGTTTAAAAAGAGATTTGAAGATGATAATGCAATGATGTATGTTAAAATGTGTGTAGGCTGAGATTGAACCAAAAAATAGTGTTTTACACATATTTGACACTTTTTTTGCTTTTGATTGTTTCTATAAATTGCTTGCGTAGTTTACTTTTATTTTGTTTTCTTAATCACATCAACTCAAAACTCCTGTTTTATTTCCTTTACATCAATTATTGTCATTATGAGAATTAACAGAACATTCGATGTAGATATGATTACTACTCACCACAGCTACAAATTTTGTGTGTGCAATGTCAGGTAAATTTTATAGTGCACTTGACACACGCCATCAGTGCCATGTAAAATTTTGTACATCATTAGTCAAAAAGTGGTAATATTAAATATATCCTAAAATTTAATTTAGTTTGTGTTTTTTACTTGAATATTTATTTTTTAAAAGATAAACTAGGAACATATTAGTTTATCTTAACTTAGAAGGAGATTCGTTTGTGGTGGTGGAATGAAATTATAGTTAAATACTTTAGGCATATTTAGTATATATGAGATTAGTCATTTGAAGCTCAATTTTTAACTTTACTATTAGTAGATAGTATGTAAAGTAGTTCTTTTATTAAATATTTTTCATGGCCATCAAATACAAAAAGAGAATCATTTAATCCCTAGCTAGTAAATAGTTCAACTTAACCTTGGCAAAGATTTCAATATGCAAACAATATTAGAACTTTATAATTTATAATTATTTCTCTATCCTTTCACTTTTAAGAAAAGTTTTAGAAACAAAAATAAATAAAAATATGAAAACTTATCCTTTTATCACCTTAATTACATGTTGTAACATGTTATAATGAAACAAGGATTATTTATAAAATACGTTACCATGTATAATAAATATATCATTCAAATCTTCTTATAAATCGTTATATCTTAGGTAGTTAAAATTAAAAAAACTTGATCAATACTAACATAAATTGTTCTAAGTCTTATAGAAAAATTTTACGTAAATGGCTAGTGTGAAAAGCTCCAACCTCTCACTATCATGGCTTCCTCCGTGACTTACCTCCAACTCATTTCCTTATGTTGTTCTTACTATCTAAGTCTCCTTTATCTCCTCTCCTTCATGCTCTTAGCTTCAGTCATCTAATTCTCTTCCTTCTACTTATTTTCTACTCATCCTCGATCCTTACAACTAGACTTAGTTACTCTAAGGACTATGTCTATAATATCCTGTTCTCAGCTACAATCCACTTCTTTTCTTCCTCTAACTTATCCTCTACTCATCCTTAATCCTTACCATTTGATTCACTCTAAGGGTTATTTTATAATTATCATTGTCCCTCCAATGTAATTTATTGTTTTTAGAAGCTACTTTAGGAAACTTTCTTACACAACACTCCATAATTTAACCTTTTGGAATGGGTACAAACCTTGAGTTGTCTACTCTTAAGGATTTTCTTGTTCTACCCCCCAAGATGAGGGTATTGGAATATGGGGAAAGCTCCAAGGCTCCTACATTTCTCTCTCTTACACTTGCAACATCTCCACTATTACCTACTACATCTGCCTCTACTATTCCTATCCTTGAATTTGAAGCCAATAACCTTGAACCTACAAGAAAAGAAAGGAGATCATGGACTCAAGATATTGAAGATTCTAACCTACAGTTAAAACTTGCCTAATGTCCCCCAAAGAACATTGATAACTCTTAAATTGTTTCACCACATGTTATAGAACTAAAAGCAAATGTTGAGTTCTAGAATGCTACCTTAATAAGATTCTTATTAGATAGAAGAATATTCTTCCTTGCAATGAAATCCTAGGAAATGAACAAATGAAATTCTTTAGGATTCAAAGATATCCGTGTAAATGATTAAGACATTTTCCTGTTCAAGTTCCATAGTAAATGAGATGCCAAAAAAGTCCTTGAATCTGGCCCTTAGCATACGAATAACAAACCACTGCTACAAAAAAATTGAAACCAAGAATAAACTATAAATAGATCAAGCAAGCTAATATGCTTATAATGTAGTACCCCCTTACTGCAGGGTATAGACCAAGATGCCCGAAGATCATTCCGATATATATTCTACGATAATGGCACGCTACATACGATCACTACATTCATTTCACATGGCATCATAACATTAATCACTTATAAGCATCGAAAGAGAATCACAATATTTTAAAAACCAACTTTTTTCTCATTTCATTGCATAAAACCGAAAGTTTACATTGTGTCTTTCAATCTTTACTACAAGTGCATCCTCAAAACCTAGTACAAAAGTACTACATGAAAGGGGAAATGTATAAAATCTGTCTAAGCCATCCAAAAATCCCAACCGACTGACCATTGATCCATGACTTCTCTTGTCAAACCACAATCTACATGGCTGGTGGAGCCTTTCAATAGCTAGAGTTCTCTCTCGGTTTTGAAAAGACAACGTTGTAATTTTTATGATTTTTGCGAACTAAATGAGCTAACCATCATCGATGGTTCGCTCAATTCATACAACACATCATTGCACATAACAAATATTTCACAAAATTGCACTTTACATCAATATTAAACTTTCACTTAAACATAAACACTTTTTTTGCATTTAAATCCAGCAAACATACTTAACAAAATGCTTATGAAATGCTCATGAGATACTTTTTCAATTATTACAATGTTGTGACCGAGTGCTTAAACTGTCCCTTATCAATTTTGGATACTGGGCTCATTACTAATTGTCCCTTATCCGATGAGGATACAGGGCTCATTTTACATAGTAAGCCTTAGGCTCTTAATCACTGTCTGACCTTGAGGCTCTTTTTACACGTTGAGCTTTAAGCTCTGATCGATGGCTTCTCTGGTCACAACTGTCATTATCTGATTGTGTATTCACATATAGAATGCATCTATCCGAATCAATCATATGATGAAGCACATAGTTCTTGTAACATCCCGTTACCAATGGGATGTGTACAGTTTATTGCATTCGTATTTGGCACGTGTATGTATTGCATAAT
>JANIHY010000009.1:1358265-1374328 GCA_027479065.1 Erythroxylum brevipes
CTCCGCAATAGTTAAAGATCATTGTATTAAGTTAGTATTTTGGTTGGCCCTCCGAGCATACTATCATGGAGCATTTTTCATGTATTTGGGATTTAAACTTCGATTTGTATTGTGCTTCTTTGAGATTATTGTTCAATTTACTCGAACTGTAATGGTATGAAGATCTTTTGTCTATGGGCTGCGATTTATTCATTATGAGTATATATATATATATATATGCGTGTATGTGTATGAATCGAAATTATGCATGGATGTTGGGATCGGGTCTAAGGTTTGGGAGCGCGTCGCCGGGGCAGCCAGAGGAGCCACCTCGAGATTGGGGATCTGCGACCCGGGCCCAACAGTATTAGTGTTCCTTCTAGCAGGAATAAATTTATGAAAGAACTTAGTGTTAGTGACCATGAGAAAACTCTTCAATATGGCTCTCAACTTCTCAACTTCCTCATTAATTGATGGATTTACAATTTGGAATCCAGATCCTTAGAAATCTGTTGGAATATCTATGATCCCTTCCATATAAACTAGGAAAATTAAAGAATCTAAAAGGAAAAATTTTAGAACCAAAATTGTTGGGAACAACGACTTTTATAAATGAATGATTTGAAAAGAGAGCAAGAACAAAGTGTGCAAAGTAATTATGCCATATACCTATCCATGCTTGATTGAACAACAAACTATGAAGCTTTTTCCTGTTTTATTCGCATCAAGTGTTCCGCATCTGGTCCAGTGATGAGAATGTCGTCCACATAGATCAGAATAGCTACAAAAATATTGTCCTGGCCCTTAGTATATAGACAGTAGTCTGATTCTGCCTTGTCAAAACCTAACCCCTTCAATTTTGTGGAGAGTTCCTTATGCCATTATCTGCCGGCCTATTTAAGCCCATAGATAGACTTTAATAACCTACAGACTTCTCCTTCCTTGGCCCTATTGTAACCTTGTGGGGGTACCATATAGAGTTCCTCTTCTAAGTGCCTGTGTAGATATGCATCATTAATGTCGCATTGTAGGATGGGCCATTTGTTGGCTGTGGCTAGAGCTAGGAAAATTCTGATGGTGACAATCCTGGCAACGGGGGAGTAGTCTTCTGAGTAGTATATTCCTTCTCTTTGGTTGAAGCCCTTAGCTACTAATCGTGACTTCAGCTTGTCAATAGAACCATCTAAGTTGTATTTCACTCGGTATACCCATTTTGATGCTATAGCCCTCTTCCCTTTGGGTAGTTTTGTCAATACCCATGTTTGGTTTTCTTCTAAAGCTTGTAATTGCATATTCATGGAGTCCACCCATTCTGGTAATATGCATGCAGTCTCATATGATAGAGGTTCAAATATAGCACTTATATTGCCTATGAATGCCTTATAGCTTGGACTGAATGTGATGCGGTGCTTGACTTCCTTGTCATCTTATGTTTCTACAGGACCAAGAACCCTTATAGTAGTGTTAGAGCAATCAATAATAGGAGTGGAGTGATGAGCCAAGGCATGGTGCACATAATCATCAAGGTATAATGGGGGTTTTTAGGCTTCTCCTTATATGATTGGTTGGTATTATGTTTTGGCTTGTAGTCTCTTCAAATTGGGATGAAGTTTCCATGGTTCCATGGTTTCTGGTGTGTTTTCAATCTGTTGCATGCTTGATGTTCCTGGCATATGACATATTGTTTCTGTTTTATCTTCTATGGTATTGAGAGGAAATAAAGGTTATGGCTGTTGTTCATGTGTGGTTTGGGGATTGGCATAGGGGAAAGTATTTTTGTGAAAGCTCACATCTCTTGAGATGAACACTTGTTTTGTTTTGAGATCCATAACCTTATAAGCTTTGTAATCTGGCATGTACCCAAGGAAAACACATTTCAGGAATCTAGGGTCCAATTTGGTCCTGGTTGGTGTTTTATTTAAAGCAAAACATAGGCACCCGAAAGTTTTTAGATGGTCATAGTTAGGGCTTTTGTTATTCAATCTTTCATAGGGCATTTTCCATTGTAGAATTTTGGTGGCTATCCTATTTAAGAGATAGGTGGCAGTGAGTAGGGCTTCTCCCCAACAGTGTTTAGGTAGGTTTGCAGTGAACAATAAGGCCCTAGTTATCTGTAATAAGGGTTTGTGTTTTATTTCAACTACTCCATTCTGTTGTGGGGTGTATGGACAACATGTTCATAGTCTTCATTTAAACCCATCAAAAACTTCACCAATCTATGTGTGTTCTCCTTGGTGTTAATAGCTTTAGCAGCCTCACTAATACATGTAGGTATCGGGCTCAAGCTAGCTAGATCATCCCACAATTTGTTTAATTTGGTATAATACGCAGAGATGGTGAGATTACCTTGTTTAAGGTTGCTAATTTCTCTTTCTAGTTGATACAGGAGTGGTCCGTTAGCCTCACCGAACCTCTCCCTCAGCTTTTTCCAAAGTTCCCTCGCTATGGAGAATGACAGAAATGCATCGCCTAACTCCTTGATCATGGAGTTGAGTATCCAAGACTTGACCATAGAATCTGCCCTCCTCCATCTGGTAAGCAAGTTTCTGTCCTCCATTGGTTATGTACAAGTTCCATCAATGAAGGATAATTTATACATAGAGCAATCATCATCGATTTGCTCCAAGTTAAGTAGTTGTTGCCATTGAAGAGGGTTGTGACTAGAATGGCTCCTGGGTTTTCAGTATTGATTATGGAGTATTTCTCCATATCAGAGTTTTCACTGCTTTCGTCCATGCTTGACATTTTGGTGGGTAGGTTTGTAGGGTAAAATGGATCAGTCCTTTGGCTCTGATACCATGAAAACAAATGATATTTGATGAAGAAATGTTTCTATTTCATCATGTACGATATGTACATTTGCTTGTGCTTTTATACTAATACTGAAAGGAAAAACTATTGATTATTGTTCTGTCATGTGCGACAGAGAAGGGCAGCTGTAGGTGGCATTACAGGTCTGTCTAGTGTGGGAAGAATGGGAGGCTATATAGGTCTAGAACAGTGTTGGAGAAAAGAGAGGGTGCAGGTGTACTTGAAAGAAGGACAAGGCACGTGAATGTTGCTGAGCTATTACTGTTGGGTATTTGGGCTATGGGTATCGGTCGGTCTTAGACTATTCGTGACCCATGGGTTGTGGGTTTTTAGGGTTAACAAAAGGTGGTGTGAAGTTATACTTATAAAATCATTTGTTTCCTTTAACATGTGTCTTATTTGTGCTTTCGACAAGACCTTTTAGACCCTCTTCTAGGCGTCGAACTTCGGCTCTTCTCGTGCTTTCAGCCATTTCTTCCGAAGAACGTCCCTTCTCGTGCTTTCAGCCATTTCTTCCGAAGAACGTCCGCTCCGATACCAAATGTTACGAGAGTTTCTCGTAAACAAACAACGAGTACGAGTATGAAGAAGAAAGGACAATCGAGAAAATATGATATGTTTTCTCACTTCAGAATTTTTCGTACGTACATGTTTAGTTACAGCAGCTATTTAACGATACTTATCCCTTCACGATATTTACACAGGTTATAATCCTTCGTTATTTGGTACGACAGTTACGCTTCAGCGCGATCGGCGTCGTCTGCTTCATCTTCTTCATTCTTCCGCTTGTACTATTCGACGTGGTTTTCTAATAATTTCATCATTCATTGAATATCTTCCGTAACAGTTTGTTTATATGGTGACTCGTTTAATCTTCAATCGCAAGCTGATACATTTTCGTCATGGCCAATAACGGAACACTTGTGATTACTTTGGTAGGTGATACCAGGAAATGAAAAAGCTAAATCCGAGTCACAAAAGTCAACTTAAACACTGGCTACCAAGTCCAACGTCTCCTCATTTGCAGATGTCTTCAAACGTTGGATCGCTTTCTCAACCTACGAAAGTTTTGACGACAGTCACTAATGACATCAGAAATAAGAAGCAACTTAATGTATACGTAAATCCTAGCCATATACCTCTGCATCCCAGTTAGTCCTTGCTGTAATAATTATTAAAGTTGCTGTTTGCAGAAGAACCCCGATTATCATACCCCACCAAATCCCCTGGAAAGAGTTCAGAAATTATTAGTAAAGTTTCCTCTGTTTGCTCGTAAATGTCTTGATCTTGAGAGGGATAAAGGTGCTTACTGCTACTCCTAAGCTGGTTTTGAAGCCAAGGACACATCCAATGGGAAGTCCTATGATGTAGTAAGTTGCCAGATTAACATAAGCTACCACAGCTTGCCATCCACTTCCAATTGCGACACCTTAAAAGTCCAACAAGAAACTCGCTATGATGGTGCTCTACGAAACCTTAATACACCACTGTCAATTTTTTGCCAATTATACATTTTTTTCTTTACGTAAATCACCTGAGAGTATGGGTTGAATGCCATTGAGGAAGACAGAAATTGCAAGCAGCGGAGTCAAATTAGACACTGCTTCTATCACTTCAGAGTCACTTGTGAATAGTTTGCTCAATCCAACCCGGAATATCAGAATGATTGCACAGAAAATTATACTGATAAGAATGCTAGTTGCATTTACTACGACCACTGAAAATTTTGCTACTCTTGGATGGCCTGCTCCTAGTTCATTACTCACTCGAATGCTGTGTTTATTTTGTAGATAAATCAGTTAGCCAACACTAAACAAAAGACTTCATTGATCAGCAGACACCACGCTCAAGATGAAAAGAAAAGGAAGGGCTTTTACATGAGTTACTAACCTGGCAGCTGCACTTAGTCCCAACATAAATTGCATGTCCCAGTTCAAGTAATTCATACTGAACAAGTTTTGGTTCCAAAGTTAGTAGTAAGTAAATGCAAGAGAAACAAGAGAAAACAGTTGTGGATGGGTATCAAATACCCTGACATACCAAATGGAAATGGAGTCCAGTGAGATTGTCGGGTTGGTGAGGAGGCCTGATATGAGCACAAGGCCTTGATTGTACCATATCTCTAAACTGCGTTGTAAGTACCACGTACAAAAAGCACGTTATTACTTTAGCAGAGACTTCAGTTTTCAAAATATATCTGCCACTCTTGAACACACCATAGAATTTCTTCAAAACTCCTTCCATGCAAAAATGAACTAAGATTACGTAGCGAGACACAGAAAGTTTGCGGATGTACCAGAGCATGACAGCAGAAGCCACTGTGAGCTTGAAATAAGGCCATATTCCTCTGAATGCACTGACGGATAAACCTGTCCAAGTTTCTTTGCAGGATGGGCTTAGAACAATGTAAAGTCCATTCAAGATAACAAGTAGCCACCATGAGAAACTCAGTGTCAGAGCTGCTCCTAGAAGCCCATAGTTCAACACATAAACAACAACCCAGGAGAGCAGAATGTGAAGCAGGAACACCCCAACAGACATATATGCCAAAGGGTTCACGATGTTCTGTGCCTGAAGAAACCTCTGCATAGGGCAGCTTATTGCAAATGCATATAGCTGAAGTATCAGACCACGAGCAAAAATTTGGCCATAGTCGGCGATAGCATCCGATTGTCCAATAGCCCGAAGTACTGTTCCCGAGAACCAGTATAAGACAGTGAGCAGGATAGCTGCTCCTATATGTAATACTATTGCCCTCTGACAAATAATGCCCATTGCTGAGTACTTCTTAGCTCCATAAGCTTGTCCACACACTGTCTGCACAGCACTGGCCATACCCAACTTTTGTTTTCAAAAGAAAAGTAGAAAACTTGTTAAAAAGGCTATAACATTAACATGTTCATTTCATTTGTTTATGCTAAGAATCATACGGAAAATTTTCATTACCATGATTCCGTAAGCAAGACCTTGAATTCCTACACTAGCAATAGAAGCTCCAGCGAGCTCAACCGCACCCAAATGCCCAGAAAACATAAGCGTCACAAAGCTAAGCATGTAGTTGAAGATTGAAACAACTATAGATGAGCCTGATAGGAGCCAAAGTAATCTTGATTCCCATGCAAAAAGTCTTGGCCACCACCGTACGGCCACCGGACTTTGCTCCAAAAATTCTTCTACTGCAGTTGATGACAGGTCGGGAATTCTAGAATGAGAATCAAGTCCTAACAGCAATGGTCTGTATTCTGTTGCCTCCATCACTGTTTCTGTCCAGCCACGGAATAATCACTGTGCGGACTCCAGTCACAGAACTTGTTGAAAATATACACGTATTATATCACTCTGCTTTTGTGTGTTCTTATCTTATCTATTTGGCAAAGAAGCTGTAATATATAGCTACCATTCCTATATATAGTTGAGGAAGACGACTGGCTGCATCTAACTACTTGTAACGTAACGCTTGCTACAGGAACTTGAAGGGCAGGATTTTATTTTTACTAATTTAGTTCTTAATTCGTTGGTTCAGATTCTTGAATATAACTACAGTTATTAATTACTTGCAAATTATTTCCTGATTTAATATCTCAAATAAACCAATTTAAAGTTAATAATAGCAATCACAGATGGACTGTAGATCGTGGAGGGTAAGGTGAAACGCACGTGAACCAAACCTTCAAACAGAAATTCAGGTTTGGGCACCAGATGGTCTTGTGTTGAGTTTTCCAGTTTGGTAGTCAAGTCAAACTTGGGTCATCTTAGTTACGAGTCCTTAAGCAGGCACTCTCTCGTTTTCTTCCTGAAACTAAACATGGGAACTTGCCCGCGTTGCGTATTGGTTAGTAAACTCAACAAATCATCCAAAGAGTTCCAACAGAGACCTATCGCACCAGATGATCAAGAGTTAGGCCTAAGTTAAAACACAAGCATAACAGAACAGATTAAATAATATACAGTGTGTGTGTGTATATATATATATCCTGCCATTATCAGAATCTTTACAACAGACAGTACATACAACTCAGTAATGCACTAATTAGTTCTTTTTACTGGATGTAAAAGCATAAGAACGTCTGCTGCTTTAATATTCAAGGAGTTACTTCGAGCTGCAATCCTGCCTCCTACTAGTTTGATCTTTCTATTCAAGAGCTGCAATCCTACTACTGAGGCCTTCTTTCCCCATCTTGTTGCACTTCAAAAGGAGATAGTATCTTGATATACCACACATTATTAACAAATTCCCTGAAATGTGCGAAAGCTTAAACATAAATAACAGTACTTTTAACTGCTTCTTTTCCTCTTCATGAAAAAACTGGAAGAAAATAAATAGAAAATCACTAAATACAAGTAACAAAGATTTAAACATTATCATAAAATGAATAAAAGCTTCAAAAACATATCTGAACACTTACTGCCAAGGGTCATCGCCAAGGAGAAGAACATCATTCTCCCGGTCAACAACTACAAGCTGCCAGCCTGATCTTCGAGGGTCCTCTAGTTGGCCTTCAAGGCCAAACATGCGAGCAAGCTCACTGCGCAGCTCATGATAGCTGCTAAACTTGGAAATATCCAGGGAGCGCCCAAAAGACCCTGATTTGTGAACCTGACAAAATTATATCAACTTAGGTCAGTAATCAATTGATGGTGAACCATGAAACATCGGCTTTATAGAGCTCAAAAAAGTGGTAGTGGCTGCAGATGACCAGAGAAATAACATAAACAAATCTGAAAAACTAGAAAAAAGGATGGAAAGAGTGAGAGCGCATCATTTGTAGAAACATAACTGGGTTTCACTAGTTGATAGTTACTTCACCAACCAAATAATAACTTCAAAACGTGGAAAGTATATGGACTACTATTAGTGATCCGACATGTAATATGCATGAACTTAATACTGAAGACTACTATCACATAAATGACCTGGTAGTAAATTAGAAGAATCATTACACATGTAATCACTAAGTATTATTACAAAAGCATGTATGGATAGGATGTTAATCACATTTACCTTCACAAACGTTCTGATTGGCATGTTCACTTGGTCCACATTTTCAGAGGAATGCAAGAAACCAGATTCATCAACACAACTTAAATTCGTCATATCTGAATTAAGAGGAATATCATCTCCTGCTTCACTTGTGAAAGTAGATGCAATAAATGGCATAGACAATGAGTCATTTTCAGTGCCTATATTTCTCAGGTTTGATATCCCATGCTGCAGCATGAAAGGAGAGTTATCAATGCTAACTCCAAATAAGAGATTGTTTTGGGCATCAGCAGCACCTTGATACGATGTGTACTCTCTCCCAGGAAATGGAGATAACATTGTGGCAAGTTCAGAGACACTTGAATTTGCTGTACCTAAATGTTCCACTTGTGGAAGTACAAGGTGAGCATCTTCTTTAGCTATTTGAGGATCAAGAGTTGCTTGCTTCGGTAACAAGTCAGAAGAGATAACAGAGTTGGATCCATTTATGTTTAGTAAGTGGGATGCTGCATCTTGAGATAAGGAACCTATCACACTTTGCATCGAGGAAACATCAGACGTGGCCATTGAATTTCGAACAGGTTTTGGAAAAGCCTGTTGCTGACTCTGTGAAGGAATTGGGTGCACGGATTGGTGGACAGAAGTAAGATGAGCAACAGTTGAGACAACAGTTGGGATCTGGTGCTGAGCAGACAACTGCTGAAATTGTTGAGGCTGTGGGACTTGCGGCTGCTGATAAGATTGGTGTTGTTGATGCTGATTTGATTGGTGTTGCTGCTTCTGCTGATCACCATGCCGTTGACGATGCTGTAACTGCTGTTGGAGAAGATGAGCTTGAGTTTCTTGGAAGTTTTGAAGAAGAGAATTCTGAAGATTGGACTGTTGCAACATCTGCCTTTGAAACGAAGAAGGGGATCCGTTTGAAGCATTTTGTGGCTGTTGGCATTGCAGAAGAGCTTGAGATGGTATTTTAGAAGATTCAACATTTCGCATCTCCTGAAGTGCTGCAGCTGCCATTGCTTGATAGACATCAGACTGTAGTGCTGGGAAAGAGGTATCAAACCTAGACTGCATCCATGGAGTAACTCCAAAGCCCTGAAAGTTCATCGATGGAATTCTCTGACCTCCTAAACCCCCTTGAAGCCAAAGTAGTGGAGAATTGATACTCAAATCACCATCTTGACCTGAAATTGCAGATTCAGAGAACTCGCGTCAAATTGTAATAGGGACAAAAAAATTCGCTTCTGACCTTCAAGTGTAGTTCAATCGTACCATGAAAGGATGGCAGTCCAGATGGCCATGGCCGCTTAAGTCTTAGAGGGAAATGGGATGGATACATGGGAAATGTTGTTAATGGTTCAATCTCCCACAAGGACACCCGTGGCTGCCTCTCCCCTGCAGTTGATTCATCCCAGCCAACCTAAATTAACGGAGAAAGGATTTCATCAATCAGTTCAAGCAAATAAACAATTAAACACATTAATAGTCCTTCGACACATGTAGTAGAAAGATCACCTAACCTTAACAGAGCGCCAATGGGAGTTAGGCCACCGTACAGGATCTAAATCACTAATGCCAGTAATTGTACCCATGTATCTGGATAAATAAAAAATTTACAAATAAATTTATCAACTAAGTACGATTGTCATAAAACAGTATATAAAGAATCAAATATGAAGTGATAAATGCCCAGGACATGCTACAACTAACAAGATAGTTCTAATTTTGCATCAAGTGAAAAAATCAAGCAATATGCATCATAGGTATGCTACAAACATTACCAGGCTATTAGAGGAGATAATTAGCACCAGTTGCAAAACAAGAAAAATAAAAGAGAAGAAGATAGAACAGATGAGAAACCAAAGTTCACAAGGAAACATGTTATGTCATTAACTCAAACAAAGAATTTAAGCTGAAAAAATCAACAGTTAAATGCAAGAATAACTGAACAACATTCAGCAGCAGTGAAACAACCTACAATAGACTAAACATTTCATTATAACATAATAAACCAAACCTTACGTTTCTACATGCCGTCTGACCTTGATGGTAACTTTAATGAGAACATTTGTCCTAATGCTTTGTGTTTCTTGTGGCATATCACAATGCAAGCTATTAAACAATTAAATCCACAATGTACTTCTTGTAAGAACCTACAGCCATATTGACCTAACAATTCCATTTTGGACTTTATAGAATCACAAGCATGAAAATAATCTAGCAGGAATTGATTAGTAATCATGTTCTATAGACTTGTAAACTATCTAATCTCCGCTCTTTGCTCATAGTCCCTACCATATTCATCACTCCCGCCCTCATTGTTGCCAAGTGTTACAGATCCAATAGCTTCCGCTAAGTTCTTTGACCTAACATCGTACTCCTAGGGGTCAGCTCTGATATCATTTATAATAATTCAAGTCTAGATTGGCCTCACAACAACCCCACTTCAGGCTTTATAGAATCATATACCCAAAAATACATAGTTAAGAGTTGATCAGTAATCATGTTCTATAGACTTATAAACTATTCAATTTCATTATTCCTATTCAACATGGGAATTTAACACTGTCACCGAATTCCACAAGGACCTAAACTTGACGAGGTGCATCCAAGCAAATCCCTCTGAGTTGCTTAAAAAGTTAGGAGGTACCAAGGGCAAATAACATTGCTGAACTCCTTAGTGATGCTTCAAATTTGATAGGATTTAGCCATTCTCATACATTTAACACTAAGAATTAGTTTAGGTATACTAGAAATTAAACTTTTATCATAGTTACACAGATTTGTTCTACTCAATCCACTATATATTTTGAGTTATTGATCTTAGAATTTTGTATGGAAGGAAGAGTGCTGCTTGCATCAAGAAATCAAATATAATTATTTTCTCTCTATATAGTTTAAATACCTTGCTACACCTTTTAACACTACTCCTGAGGTCAGAATATTTGATCATGTTTGGTGCAATACAAAATACTTACCATATATTCACTTTAAAGTCTAAAACATAATCTCCTCAAACACCAACCTAGATTACTATACTGGAATCAAGAACAAATTTCAAGTTGTTGCTTATCCTCAGCTCCTAGATCTTTTACATGGAAGAAATCACAAAAACCTTCATAGTTATGGTGGAAAAAAAAGTAAGATTGACAGAAACAGAAGAAAAGAAGAGGTAGGAAATACTGTAATGGAGCACCCATACAGTTAGTAAAAGAATGCTCCTGGAATGTTTGACACCATCTACTGAATAAGTTAATGCATTCCATGGAAGAAATGTTTGGCATCATAAAAGTAACATCTGAGCAATAACAACAACGCATGGCAGATATTAAACAAGATAGAATATTTTATTTCTAAACCCTAAAGCTGCATAATTTTTTAGAGCAACTATTTTCACAGAAAACTAATCAATCACCTGAGAATAAATGGTGTGTGATACAAAGCCAAATTATCAGTAAATTTTGGTCACACTAGTAGGCAACTCAGAAACTAATATTCAAGCGAAGTATAAATAGTCCGAGACTAATGATGTGTGAGACAAAGCCAAATTATCAGTATATTTTAGTAATACTAATAGGCAACTGACAACCGATATTCAAACTAGGCATAATCATGAAAAGGGACAAACTTTTGGCATCAAAAAATGTAACATATCAAATAAAGACTTACCGACGGACACTGGACTCTTCATTCTCAAACATCATTCTGAATCGCATGCCAACAGAAATCCGGGTATGATAAACTGCTTTAACATACTTTGCCAGGGGGATTACAAACTCGGAAGGACTAGCCCTGCAGTACAAAGCATTACTGTATAACCTTTTCACAATAACACAAGTATTTTCCCAGACTACTGAGATCAGCATCTAATGTTCTACCTTGGGTTATAAAATATTGTAAAACGACTGTTTGTAGCAGCTGCATGAGCTGCTGCAGCAAGAAGACCGATGTGCATGCTGTCACTTGATAAAACTGATGAAGGCATAACTGCCTGTGGACGATTTGCTCGACAAATGCCCAAAAGTAACTGGTTCTTTTCATGCCTGTGGCACATTTTATCCATTGGTTTCATGAGCATACCATACAACTTTCAACAACATCAAACTGTAGGAAAGGGAAAAAGAGCATGCCAACTAAGAGGACAGTATTACAAGCAGAAATGTGTGCTAATAGAAAAGGAAAAATGTAAAACAAATACTATAATAGATGTGTGAAGAATATTAACACTCCAAATTTGTATTTTACTGATGCTGACCGTCAAATGTATATAAAGGAACTAACCTTACTGCATCACACGTCCTAGTCTCTCATGAAGGCTTTATACATCAGACAGATTGTTCTCAAGACCAAATGAGTTGAAGGCTAAGTAAAATCTAATAATAACTAACTACATGGAGAATGGTCCAGAATCTCACCAGATGAAAAGGACTGAATCACCCGCAACAAGTCTCTTTGCACTAACAAACACACTCCATCCTGTCGTTAAAAGATGTCTCTTAGGCTGTCCTGAAAATTTACATAGAAAACAAATACAATTACATGTGATTATATGAATCCAGAATTCAGTCCTTAAAATGTAAGGAAATTGTGTTCAACTATAGAAATATCTAATTAAATTATTCAATATGTTAAAATAAAGTCAGCTTTATTTCACAGCGCCAGAATTGTAACTGGCCCAGTCTATCAAGAGATTGACAGGAGAATTTTAAGGAGAAAAAAGAAATGATCAGAGTGATCAAGGGCTTCTGTTTTGGTTGTGTATGTATCTTTCTTCCTCTCTTCCTAAGACATTTTCTCATCTCAAGTCTAGAACCTTCATTTTCAATATAGAAAAGTTCCTAATTGGTTGTGTTTACTGTGTTAGAAAGCCAAGGAAGCAAAGTAAAAATGAACAGGGTTGGGTGTAAAGCAACACTTCTGATATTGAAGAAGCAACTAGAATTTGGTAATTAACATACAGAAACACAACAAGAGGACAGAAATTAGCAAAAAATGCAAATGCTTGTGCTACCCACGCAGCATCCTATTCTTCTGCATTTCACAAGTTCAACTAGACTTTATGATTTGTTCCTCTAATTCTTCAAAGGGTTGGGGAATTTGATATTTACAGGACAACTCAACTTTATAACATGAGCAAATTTGGAAGCTAAAATATGAGAGACATATGATGTCATAATTACTAGTCTGCATTAACTGGTATAAAAGATACTTCAAATCATATCTACGCATATAGAACATACTGAAGATCATTGTTACTCTCGTGCCAATATGACAAAATGTAAAATATTGCAGAATAGAAAACAAATACTACATCATAATTCTCCAGTGACATGAATAGGAGTCATAACAATCAGACAAACTCACCTCGAAATACGTGCCTAAATTTCCATTCATTGTCATGAAGATCCCTTGCAATTAGCTCTTGTGATGGAGGTGTATAGCTGTAATCCTACATATAGCAAACGTAAGGAAAGAGAAGAGGAAAAGATAATCAAGTAAAAGGAACTAAATCAGCGGCTTGGAATTAACAGGACAACCCCAAAACAAAAGTTAATGTGAAAAGTATCCTACTAGAGGGGGGAAGACTCTTTCAGCTGCACGACGTGGAACAGAAAATCCTCCATGGGTGCTGGTATCACTGGCAGTCAACGTTTTACAGAAATAATTTGTTGGTTGTTTGCTGGTAGAACCTAATTCCACTGGCAGCAGGAATATGTCTTTTTGCTCTTGCTACATAAAAATATCTATCAGGACAGGAAGAAGTAAAATGCTAACAGATAAGAAGTCTATATAAGGCATACCAAACTTAGTGGTTGCAATGTCATCTGAGCATAAACTTCATTTGTCTCCACGTCTGCCTGTACTTGTAACAAATCAGAGCTTTCTAGAGCAGCACATGATGCAGTTGGCAGCATCAGCTGCATTCTGATGATTATAAGCAGAAGTAATCAAGGGAATAAGAGGATTACATGCATTGTAACATTATGGAGCTGACAGATAAGTTGTGGTGGTAAGCTAGGGTAATTAGGTATATGAGCATCTATTTCCTTGTTGGTTGAAGCAGCTACCTGTAAATCAATTTATGGCATTGTAATCATCTCAACTTCAACTGTTCTATACATTATCAGGACGCAAAAAATGCATTCACAACTTTAATGTCAATTCAGAAAGTATGTGGAACATATAATGGAAATCAGCAAATATTGTCCTGCATAAAAGAAGTGTAAACCTATGAATCAAATTAGACATATAAAAGAAGTATTCTCAAAGGTGTAACAGAGGACCTCCGTCTCAATATCACCAAAGTTTCAGTTGCTTGATCTATATAAGCATAATATAATTATGAACAAGATTTTGAGAGCACATGGACAGAACAGAAGCACAAAATTTTCCAAAGTTTCTACGTTCCATATCTTAATCCATCATTTTTTCATCATCACAGAAGTAGTTAAAAGAAGTTGTAATGACCTGTTCGCTGTGACCCTGAGGAAAGTAGACAACACGACTTCCAACAGGTGGCAATGATACAAGAGGTCCCGCACATGCATGCCATAGCTCAGAATTCAGAACCTTTTTATCCCCTGCAGAAGTTAAAACAACTGAGTAAACTTTCTGGGAACATAAAAGGATACATACTTTCTGTAATATGAAACGCATAGTATTATGAATAACAAGTCCGAATCTTAGAATTGACAAAAGATGCACGAGCAAAACTAACGAGCAAATGAAAACGGTTGATCGTGGTTACAACAGCAGCCATTGCTCTGCTCCATTCAATTCACCTCCCTATGTTCTTGGCATTGATTACAACAGAGGAGAGAAGAAATGGAAGTAATCCTCTCTAGAACGTGGTGTGCAGAAAGAGGACAACTAACTACCATCCAGTAGCATCAAAGGTATCACTTGAGGATGATGTGATTAACCATTAATGTAAAGTTACTTTTTAGAAGCAATAATCAAGGTGATAGTTAAATGCTTCCAAAATTGGCATACAACTAAAGCAAGAAGCAGAAGTAAATGCGTAGGCATAGTACAGAGCCAGAAAACAGAACGCATAGGTGGATACAGGAATGAACAGTAACTAAGCAAACAAAAGCTAAAAGCATATACCTCCCTGAGCCTGCTGAGTGAACCCAGAAGAAGAAAGCCTCATTCTTGGAAGACAAAAGCCCTGAAACTGAAACAAAAAGAAAAAGTCATCCAAAACCACTTAGACTACAACACAAAACCCCACTCCTTAGCTTTTTCATGAGCCTCTCAGATCTTGCTGTTCCCCCAAACACATTTTTCATAGTTTCATACTTACTAAAGCCCGAGTTCAGATCTCAAAAATTAACCCCAGAGCTTATTCACAGACAAGCATAGCACTACTGCTACTACCAGCACTTCCTTTTCTTAAAAAAATGGATAATAATTATTATTATTATGAATTTATGCAAGTAAATTTATTTACTTAATTGGTGTAATATTACCGAATGAATCAAATTGGAAATGGATTGATACAGCAGTGGCAGTGGTCATCATTTAATGGGACCCATTCTCCTTTAGAGACGATTACGCGAATCTAGAACATACGTAATACACTCACACCCGACTTTTCCCACCGTAGATCTTGGTTCATTTTGACGCTTTGAGTTTGGGACCACCTTAATTAATATATTTATCTTCCAGATTTGGAGGAAAAATGGCGGCTGCCGTTTTCGTTTGAAGGAATGAATTCTTCGTGAGAAGTATCTCATATTCGTTTTTGTCTTTGCTTACTTAGGACTACGCAATGGATGAAATTGTTGAACAAACTGTTGCATGCATGTGGTTCAAGCTTCAAACCTCAGAAATGGAAGACCGAATATATTGCAAAGTTGAAATGTGAGGGGACCATGTTGGCATATTACCCACTCCTAAAAAGCTTCTTAGTGTCAGGACGTGGACCCATGGACTTGTGTCTTCGGTCCTTCGTCACGTGCAATCATACACCTATTCGATTGGTCAACGAACTTAGATTCTTAAAGAGTTGTTACAGGATTACTGCTTTTCTTTGTTTTATCTCGTTATACACTCATCAACATGGTAGTTTCTCTTCATTCTTTTAGCATACGAGCAAGTTAACACTGCACAAATGCGCAGTAAAAGTGTCCAGTGAATTTATACGCAGTTCAAAATTTAACATGACAGTTAAATAAAAAATAATATGAAAATGTAATGAAATAATCATCGATTGGGAGAAGAACTAAGATGAAATGACTTTCTTTCAGATAAGATAAAAATAGTTTACATGTCTACTACTGACATCTG
>JANIHY010000009.1:1383397-1401401 GCA_027479065.1 Erythroxylum brevipes
TTTCAAAAATTAGTGATTTTCATATTGATGCTTTATGATTATTGATGCCATGTGAAGTGTTAGTGATGGTTCGTAGCGCACTCTTATCGTAGGGTGTGTATCAGAATAACCTACGGGCATCCCAATATATGTCCTATGGTAAGGGGGTGCTACATTTGTGGCTAACCCCTATCGAGTTTCACGATTTTGAATCCTTCCACCACAATATATGAGAAGGATTGGAAGACAAAAAAAGGCAAGTAACAAGGAGGTAGGAGAGGAACATAACCCATATAAAGCTACTTGAAAAGACTTAAGAATGTAAAATAAGCAAGCAATATGGTCACAATTCAAGAACATGTTCCAATCAAATACATGACAATTAAACTAACCAATTGACAAAAGAATCAGCATAGTTAATAGAGAGAAGAAAAAGAAGAAACTAACTTTTTTTAGTATATAATGCATATTTAGACTAGCTGCCAATGTATATGGAGCTTATTTTGGATATGGATATACTCATATACATGGAGTTTATTTTGTATTTTGGATATACTCGTGTATATAGAGGTTAAGTTTTTTTTTATTATATTTATTTTATAAATATACTTTTGTAGATCTTATTTAGTGAATTATGGTGTATATTATCCAGATGTTTATATATGAAAATTATAGTTATTTACATTATATTATACTTGTGAAACTTGTTAATAATTTGTAATTAATTGCAATCATACTTTCTATATGCTTATAGATAGTTATCCAAACTTGGTGATTAAGACAATATTAACACATTAATAAAAATATATATTATTAATCCATACATAAATAGGGTAAATATATTTCTTATAATAAGTATATTGCTAAGTAACACCAGAAAATTACGTTAAAGATGATCCAATTATCAATCAATAGCCTACAATTATCAATCAATAACCTCCTTAACAATAATTCATCTCGTTGATTCTTTAATTTATCGTTGATGTCTCGCTGCTCATTAATTATATCTATACTTCTTATTGTAAATTTTTTTGTCATACTACACAAAGTAATCACATTTTTGTTTACTCTATAAATAACGTGTATAACATAAATTTAGTAATCCGTAAATCTAAAATTTGATTTAAAAAGGTAAATATACGTTTAAATTTTATCTTAAATTGTCCACATTCATAAAATCGCCTTCCTAGGTTGAACTTGACCCAAAAGTCCTTAGAGGTGTTATCAATCCACAATCACAATAATGTAAGTCTTACTAGATGCACTACTAGACAAACTTAACATTTTGATTTCTTTAATTGCGAGAATATGTGAACATACTACAAGAAGGTGAGAGGATTCAAGCTAAATAATATAAATGATACAAGAGTCGCATATTAAAGCTAAATATTGTAAAATAATTTAAACTAAATAACTAATGTACTTATCCAAAACAAGATTATTTTCCTAAATGTACTGATGTAGGCAATAATCAAGCATTAAGCTTGAAGGAACCAACACAAAGTAAATGTCTGAGTTGCATCAATATCAAATAAATACACAATAAGATTTGATGTTGTTGTGTTAATACAACAACCATAAATAAAGCCAATATAAAATTAAAGAGGAATAAATAAAATTGATGGTGCCCTCACTCACTAACTTAGAGAGAGCCTACAAACAAATGGAAAATATGTGCATTCTTAATCATCCTCTTTCTGTTCAACTAAACAGGTGACCTGAAACTTTTCCTTCTTCAATAAGGAATCATGATTCATACATCAACCTCGATTATCTTATTAGATGCCTATATCCTTAAAGCTTCTGAAATCTTGCTTCATATGCTTATATCCTTAAACCTATTGATCATCACATTATAGGTAATCACATTAGGGTAAGTAGGTATTCCCCTCTTTTGCCAACCTCTCCCACGTCTCCCCCCTCTTAGCATATTCCTATTGTCTAAGAAACCTATAAATTATCACATTATAACACTCTACATCAAGTGTCGCACCTCTCACCAACATTTCATCAAACACCTCTAACACATTCACTATACACCTACTTTTCACCATCCTGTTAATGAAAGTACTATAACTATAAACATTAAGTCTCAAATCTTTCTCCCATAACCAACTCTACAATCCTTTTGCCTTATTAAATGATTATGCAAGTTTTTAGACGTACCCATATTTTCAAAATAACTTAAAACGAATTTAGCCCTTCCCTAATGATTACACGTAAAAGATATTAACCAAAATATGAAATGAACAATTGCCTGGCCATCTCATTCATTGCCTATGTCTCTACCACTTAAGTCATTGTCGCTTTCGCATGTGCTTTCTGTTACTGCCTAGAATCGTCAAAGATTATATATGGTTGGTATGTTTTAGTTTAAGGATTTTAGAGAATTGATTTGAAAAAAAATGGATGAGTGAGTTGGAAAAATAATCTACGAAGGTCAGATCGGATCAATTAAGGTAAGTCCGGTTTTTAAGTCAGACAATTGGTATATGCGATATGTTTAGGTTATGTCAATATGTTTTAATAAATCAGTGAGGCTTAATATTGACACATCACAACTATTAATTTTTTAACAAAATTCAACTATTGAAGATTTTTTTTTTGTGAGTGTGGTTAGGTCGGTCGTGCTAGGCCCAGGCCCAGACTTAGAACGGCGCATGGGCCGATTGGCCCATCCCTTAAGGTTTAACCTAATTCTCAAAGATATTATAAATTAATTACATCATCATGAATGAGGTACGATTCTCATAACCCTACTTTTTATTATTCACCAGCTACCAAAAGCTCTCACAAATAGCTGACTTGAGCGTCGGAGGGGCCTACCTGAAGCTAACCCCCGGCGTGCCTTTATTGTTTTGCAGGTATCTTTGACTCAGAATCAGTCAGTCCCATGGATTCAAACAGTAGCGCCTAGCCTCACCAGAACCCGACAGAACCAATTGGCGCCCACCGTGAGGCCGGGCATCAAGGCACCACTTCCAGAAACACGCAGATCAGCCATACGGCGGCAACGAACCCCGATGTAACCGATGTTACGGCAATTGCATTGTAACGAATGGGCTTGCGACTACCTGCCGCCCTACCACCTCCATATCCTGACCACCAGACAAATCCTCCGCCCATCATCCCAAACCTTAACCTGAACGAGCCGCCTCCTCAACACTCACACCAGCATGATCAACCACAACAATCCCAAAACCAAGACCAAGAAGCGCAGAGCGTGGCACTAGAAGATGATGCCCGAACCTATTCACATCCTCACGCTAACCCTACTACGCCGCAACAAAACTTCCTCACACAAATAGAAGAGGCGGTCGATCTATTGATCCGTCAAATCTTACAATCTTAGCCGGAACAACAGCAAACACTAGCTCGACTGGGTGGTGTGATGGCTGATCGACAGATTGGTGTGACGATCGATCGGCACTCTGCAGAAGCCCTGGAAAAAATTGTGGACCACCGGATCAACATAGCCATGAATTCCCGTCCTGACCAGATTTCAACGCAATACAGCTCTCCTTTTATTCCAGAGATCTTGGACAGCCTCCTAGCGGTCAGTACTAAAATACCGACACCAGAAAAGTATACCAAAAAGACCGATCTGCTCGATTGCTCGACTACCTTCAACACTTTCAGTTGATGATGAACTTACATTGCGTTCTGGACGCCATTCAATGTAAGGCTTTCTGCACCGCCTTTCAAGAAGGAGCTCGAAGTTGGTTTAACAGCTTGCCCCCACGTTGCATAACCAGTTTTGAGGATTTTAAGCTGTTATTCCTCAACCAGTTCGCTACAAGTAAATGGCCACAGAAAACTGCCTTGGAAGTAATGCAGTTGACCCAAGGAAGGAACGAAAGTTTGCAGCCGTTCATCACCCGATTTAACAATGAAGCAGTCGAAATTCCTGACCTTACTTGCTCGTCCATGTTGGCTGCTTTGATGAGCAATACGAGGGATGAAGATTTCAAGAAGTCGCTGCTCTCGATCATCCCAGCTCTATCCAGGAGATAAGAAATCGAGCTGACAAACACATCCAACTGGAGGAAGTGTTGAAAAACACAAAGCGCAGAGCGGATGACCACTGGCCGAGTAGTAGGGTCGATGACTCTCATAAACGGCAGAAGGATCTGTCTATCTGGAGGAAGCCGATCGATCAAAAAGACCAGAGGCGAGAGTCCTTCACTCTGCTCAATAGTCGATATGCGAAAGTACTGGAGATCATGAGAGTAGAAGGAGAATCCCTCCGAGAGCCCAATAAATTGAACACTCCTCTCAAAAACGGGATCCTTCTTTATACTGTCGCTTCCACAGAGATGTCGGTCATGACACGGAGGATTGCTGGGACCTGAAGAAGGAAATCCAACTCCTCGTCCAGAGGGGAATACTGGGTAGATTCTTGAAGTACGATAGAAATACCGAGCGAGGTAATGAGAGCAGAAGCGGTCGGTCTGACAATTGACGAAGACCCTGGAGACAAAACGTAAACGATGGAGGAAGGCAGACCAGGAATACGGACAACCGACGCGACACTAGGGGACAATCCAAGGCTAGAGATGATAGAAATACGGGGCAACAAGATGACCGACCGGTCAGGGTCATCAATATGATCTTTGGCGGTAGCGCAGTAGGAGGGTCCATCGTCAAATGAAGGAAGCGGTATGCCAGGCAGATCGATGAGGGTCAGTCAGCAGCGAAAAAGTCACAAATTAATGAGGCGATCTCCTTTGACAAGTCAGATCTGGTTGACGTCAGCTGCCCTCATGATGACACACTTGTGGTTACTTTGAATATGGACGGTAGTGAGCTGAAGCGCGTGATGATTGACACAGGTAGCTCGGTCGACCTGCTATACTACGATGTCTTCAAGCAGATGGAGATTCTGGAAGAATGGCTACTACCGATAGAAAGGCCAATCAAAGGGGTAACAGGAGCATCCGCCTACCCATTCGCTCGAGTCTTGTTGAACGTAATGTTCGGAAAAAAGCTGCTCCAAGTAGTGAGGAATATTGAATTCTTAGTGGTGAAGTTTGCAGGAGCCTATAATGCAATAATTGGAAGAGCCACACAAAGCGCCCTCAGAGCTGTCATCTCAACCTATTATCAGGCGATGAAATTCCCAACACCCCATGGCATCGGCATTGTTAGGGGTCAACAAAGAATCGCTCGGGAATGCTACTTGGCATAAACAAGAACCCTCGAGGGAGCAGTAGTGTTGACAAGCTCTCTTGATGTAAGAGCAGATGAAAGGAATGATGAAGCCCACAAGGCAGAACTGATGCTCCTCAATGAAGAGAGAGATAGAGCAGCCGCTCGTTCAGAAACCGTCAGGTAAAAAGCAACGAAGTCCTACAACAGAAGGGTAAAGTCGAGCAACATAAAGGTCAGTGGGTACGTCCTACGAAAGGCCGAGGCGGCTAGTAAGCATCCTGGGAAGCTCGGTCAGACATGGGAAGGACCCTATCAAGTGGTCAAAAAAGCCAGACATGGCTCTTACATCCTGCGCAATACGAACGGGAAGATTTTACCGAGGCCCTGGAACTCTCAAAACCTGAAGGCGTTCTACCAATAGATAAGCTTTATTTTAGTTCTTATTTCTTTGTTTATTATTTGTTTATTGTACACGCAACTTGTGGGTACCTTTTTTCTTGCCCTGCCAGTCAGGTTTTTAATAGCCCACGCCCTTGTCATCGTCAATAAAGGGGTTTCAAATTTGTCGGCAAGAAAAGTCTCACTAAATTTGGCGAGAAGAGAAAATTCCACCAACTGATTGTCATCCACGTCGTTCGGCCTCGACTCCACTCGGCCAGGTTGCCAAGACGAGATCTTGGAACTAGGCAATGCTAAGACAGGATCTTGGATCGTTCGGTCTCGACCTCACTTGGTCAGGATGCCAAGACAGGATCTTGGATCGTTCGGTCTCGACCTCACTTGGTCAGGATGCCAAGACAGGATCTTGGATCGTTCGGCCTTGACCTCGCTCGGTCAGGTTGCCAAGACGAGATCTTGGAACCAGACGATGCCAAGACAAGATCTTGGATCGCTCGGCCTCTACCTCGCTCGACTAGGTGATGCCAAGACAGGATCTTGGATAGTTCGGCCTTGACCTTGCTCGGCCAGGATGCCAAGATAGGATCTTGGATCGCTCGGCTAGGTTGCCAAGACAAGATCTTGGAACCAGGCGATGCCAAGAAAAGATCTTGGATCGCTCGACCTCTACCTTGCTTGGCCAGGATGCCAACACAGGATCTTGGATCGTTCGACCTCGACCTCGCTTGGCCAGGATGCCAAGACAGGATCTTGGATCGTTCGGCCTCGACCTTGCTTGGCTAGGTTGCTAAGACAAGATCTCGGATCGCTCGGCCTCTATCTCGCTTGGCCAGGATGACAAGACAGGATCTTGGATCGTTCGGCCTCGACCTTGCTCGGCCAGGTTGCCAAGACAAGATCTTGGAACCAGGCGATGCCAAGACAAGATCTTGGATCGCTCGGTCTCTACCTCGCTCAGCCAGGATGCCAAGACAGGATCTTCGATCGTTCGACCTCGACATCGCTCGGCCTAGTTCACCCGATCGACGCACATCGAGTGCACTCGTTCACTACCTGTTATTCGAAGGGATCATCCAATCTTTAACATGACATAACGGAGGTAATGACAAATAAAAGAACTTCCATTTCTCTAGATTAACGCTCTGGTCACAAGCCCGACCAGATGAGCCTTGTAAGGGGAAAACAGCCATTATGATCCTTCGGAGGGAGAGGAAGGGTCAGCAGTAGGATCGGTAGGAGGAGAGTAAGGGCCAGCAACCGGGTCGGTAGGAGAAGGCAATGGAGAGACATCTTCTTCATCATCTGAGCTCAAGTCCAGCATCTCATCTAGCAGGACCTCTCTTTCCTTCTCAGCTATCTCTCTTATATCCTCGACCGAAAGGCCGACCTCAGAGGGAAGCATCGGTTCGACATAATCCTCGAAGGAAGGACCCACCAACTCGTCGGGGGTGCAAACGCTGTGGCAACTCTTCAGGATGGAAAGAACCATGTCACAAGCAAACTCTAGACATTCCTCGTTTAAATACTGCTCTTTCCATCGTTTGATCGCTTTAATCCTTTGCTCCTTGACGGAGCCTTGTAGCTCCAGCATTTTCTTCTCGACCTTAGCCATTTCCTTCTCGACCTTCACCCTCTCTGTCACCGCCTCATGACTCTCTCGGAAGGCTTTCGAATGGAGCTCCTCCTCCAATCATAGTCTCCTAGTGGCATCGAGCACCTTTTTCTTTAGGCCCTCAATGCGAAGCTGCGACATTCGGTATTCACTCTCTAGCTCGGCCCTGGAAGCAACAATTCTACCCCTCTCCCCCTCCCCCAAAGAGAGTTGAGCCCTCAAGACGTCCTTCTCCTCCTCCAAAACGCTCTTCTCCTCCTCCAATGAAGAGAGTTGAGCTCGTAAGACGTCCTGTCCCTCCTTTGCCTCTGAAAGTTCAACTCTCAGAATCTTCACTTGCTCAAGAAGGTCTTGAACCTCCCGATCCATTGATTGCCTCACGTCATAGAGCTGACCGAGACGTTGATACATCGCAGAGGTGTACGCCATATCCCTGGCATAACCGCGGATGAGAAGAGCCAACAGCTCCTTATCGTTCAACGTGTCCAAAAACTTCTCGTCCGAAGGAGGAACAACCTTCTGGGCAATTTGCAGAGCCACCTCGGTGTCCTTAATTGATGAAGCTCTGTCAAGGTCGATCGTGGATACCCATCTTCCATTGCCGGAGGTTCGCTCCTTCCCCTTGCCTTTATCCAATCGGGATGCTTGCTTTTTCCCTTCTCTATCCAGCTGATAGGATGATCGATCAGCGGACCGAGCGGTCCTTTTTCTTTTGAGCGGAGGTTCCATCTCTTCCTCCTCCGAATCCGCTCGGTCCACACTCATCGGCTGGACCCGCAACAGCGCTGACCCGCTAGGTTGGTCCTCAGTATACGGAAGGGCTAGAATTGCTGAAGGCTGGTCCATCAGGGCCGGTTGAACGACGTCTTCGCTGCCCCCTGCCTCCTCCCTTTGCTTCTTCATCTTCGAAGAAACTTTAGGCCCTTTGGTTTGCTTTTTGGATTTGGGGAGACTGGAAGATCCGGAAAAACTCTTGATCTTCACCATGACTGCACAATTACAAAAGTGAGTTAGAAATCGAAATTAATACTCGTGAAAACGGCAGATGAATAAACTACGAGGAGTTAACCAAGAGGGGCATCCTCCTCTTCCAGCCCTCTAAATCAGGGAGGGGATCAATTAAAAAAGCATCGGCTGATGCCCCTCCGCGATACCCCAGAATGAGGCGGTCGAAGGAATACCGACCGAGTGCCTTGATCCTACCGATCACTTCTCATTCCTCCCTCGAAAGGTGTAGGTCGGCGATATCATTCCATCGCTCGGCCAGGGGATACCTCCACGGTCGGGATTCAAAAGTGGATCTTGGGGGCCTCACGAAGAAGTACTTCATTTTCCACGCTTTGATTGATCCTGTTGTCCCAGCAGGACGATACCTCGCATCCCTATATTGGTGGTGAGGAATCCCGGCCTCGACGCTCGAGCTCTGGTTCATTCTTAAAAAGTGCCGCAGGATACTGATCGATGAAGGACACCCGAACTGATGGCATAGCAAAGCCAACCCGTTGATGAACCGCTAACCATTTGGAGGAATCTAGCTCGACTCTAATTGGTAGGCGTGCCATACTTCATCGATGATCGGGGCATACGGAAGGTTCATACCACCGACCAAGAAAAAGCTCTCTGTCACGGCAAAAATAGCCGCACCCACCGCTATAAATCCTCTCGCTCTGGCCAGCCAGTCTGGGCCCCCAAGACGAAGGGATATCATGCTTAATGATTGACCGGTTCAGTTCCTTCTCGGTCATCGTTGAAGGGTCTCTCGGTGGTTTTTCAACAATTTGCCCATCCTTTCGGGCACTCGCTCCGGTTTCCTCATTCACCCCCAACTCCGACGCCTCGTTTCCACTGGCTTCCGGCGCCTCCACCATCTCCGCCGCAATCTCAAGCGGCCTAACAACCTGTAAAGCTCTTTCAACGACCACTTCTTGACGGAGCTCCATCAGAACTGCACTTACTTCCCCACTAAGACTCGGGGATAACGGTGGCGAAATCTGGCGAGGAGGCGATGGAGAAGGAGAGGGGGAGCTAGATCCATTCCTAGAGCTAGTTGATGACATGATTATTGAAAATCACACTTACAGACAAGGACAGGAAGAAGGACTTACCTAATTTAGTGACTGGAATTAGGGATTTGGACGACGTTGAAAGGGAATTCTGACGGCTGTAAACAAGGAAGTAAAGAAAAAGCAAAGATTGAAGTCAGTTCCGAGCATTTATAACAAAGTACTAAACAAGCGCACCAATTGAAACCGGGCGTGTGGAAAAATCTGAGCCGAACGAATTAGGGCTGTCAGATATTCGGAGCGGCGTTGCAGTTGAAGCGATACGCACGATCCCAAAGTAACACGAAAGGACGTGTGTGACAGCTGTACGGCGCAATAGTTGAAAGGACGAGTGTGACAGCTGTATGGCGGTTACAGGAATGTCTCATTTCAAATTTTGAAAACCAACTAGTGGATACGAGATGTAAGTAGTGATTAAATCGAATGCTTTGACTAGGCGTCTACGCTCGATAGGCCAATCCCATCTCAACAATCGGTCAGTCGATTTTATACCTACGTTCGATCAATCGGCTCAACCTCTACCCTCGATCGGTCGACCTTACCCCGAGCTATCATGCATTAAATGACGATGTTTGATCGATCGGGCCTATCACGAGCTGCCAAGTTGATGAACCGCACAATCCCTATGTACTCCATCGATCCTTCTCCGTGCTCAGACTCGAGGAGTAGGAGGAGCTTATAGTTGGGTCGGTTGTGCTAGACCCAAGCCCAGACTCATAATGGCACATGGGGCGATCGGCCCATCCCTTAAGGTTTAACCTAATTCTCAAAGGTATTAACCGTATAAATTCATTACATCATCATAAATGAGGTATGATTCTCATAACCCTACTTTTTACTATTCACTAGCCACCAAAAGCTTTCACAAATAGCTGACTTGAGCGTCGGAGGGGCCTACCGGAAGTCAACCCCCAATACGCCTTTATTGTTTTGCAGGTATCTTTGACTCATAATCAGTTAATCCCATGGATTCAAACAACAACACCTAGCTTCACCAAAACCCGACAGAACTAGAGTGTAAAATAAGAGGAACTCCTTTCTAGAGAATTCTAAAGTACAAGGATTATTCCAAAATTTCAAGGGGAGTGTTTTATCTTTTAACCCAAAAAAAAAAAAAAAAAACTAGAGAATTTTAATTGTGAAGAGTTTTGAATAGAAAGGTGTATAAGTTGAGCCCGAGCATACAGGTTTGGTATCGACTTCAGCAATTGCCCGGCCGTCTCTTCCTCTTCTCTTTGTTTCTGGTCCGGTAAGTTATATTACTATACTACACCTTTTGTGTTATCTAGAGAAAATCTCTCTTCGATACTTTCTTGGCACAACCTGATAATCGTTTAGGGTTTTCTTCTCTTTTGGTTCTGGGTGGAATTTGATTTTGATTTACAGTTGCAGAGGTGAAATAATAATTTAATTAAAATGGCATCGGCAATGGTGGAGGATACTAGCTTTGAAGACGAACAGTTTTGGCTTCTCGCCTCCTTGATACTGAGATTCGTGTTCGAAAGGAGGAGTTGCAGAGGACCAATCTGGAAGTCGATTCCTTAAAGGAGAAGATCAAGGAGAATCAGGAGAAAATTAAACTGAATAAGCAACTTCCTTACCTTGTTGGTAATATTGTTGAGGTAGCTTTGTTCACACACCTTTGTCTGCCTAAAATTATTGTTGCATTCTTCTCAATGTTCTGTTCTGTTAATTGTGTCAGCATTCTAACTACTAACAATGTAGCCGTAAAGCTTCATGCTCTGTTTCCTTTTTTTTTTTTTAATCTAGATTTTGGAAATGAATCCTGGAGATGAGGCTGAGGAAGATGGTGCAAACATTGACCTTGACTCTCAGAGGAAAGGTAAATGCGTTGTACTCAAAACATCTACTCGTCAGGTGACCAGTCTTACTCTGCGTTCTTGCTTATTGTCTTTCGTTTTTGGTTCAAAACAGTTCTCATTTACACCGACTTTTTTATGTTAACGTTTGATCTAGACCATTTTCCTGCCTGTTGTTGGTCTTGTTGACCCTGATAAGTTGAAGCCTGGGGATCTAGTTGGAGTCAACAAGGACAGCTACTTGATATTGGATACTCTGCCTTCAGAGTATGACTCACGGGTGAAGGCCATGGAGGTTGATGAGAAACCCACTGAGGACTACAATGACATTGGAGGCTTGGAGAAACAGGTAGATCGAGGCTCTCCTATATGCTCTATGGTACAAGTTCGATACCTATGATGTTCATATTTTTCCTTTCAAACAGATCCAAGAACTGGTTGAGGCTATTGTATTGCCCATGACTCACAAAGAACGATTTCAAAAGTTGGGTATTCGTCCACCCAAGGGTGTCCTCTTGTATGGACCACCTGGAACTGGAAAGACTTTAATGGCTCGCGCTTGTGCTGCACAAACAAATGCCACTTTTCTAAAGCTGGCAGGTCCACAACTTGTGCAGGTATGATAATTTTGTATACTAACTCTGTTGACAAGTTGCTTACTACCCTCTCATATCCCATTTTTTTTACTTCATTATCTTCTTATTGAAAATTGAGATTGAATGCTCTTTCTACTTGCTCATCTTGAAGATTCTTGTTATTTCTTGTTTAAGATATATCTTTTCTGAAACAATCTAGCATTCTAAGAGATTGTATTTTATGTTGTACAGTCTCTGTTCTTGCTTTCTTTGAGATGGAACCTCTTGAGTTTTTCATTCTACAAGTGATATGTCTTTGTAAATGTTTTTGCTTGTATTTTCTCCCTTTTTGGCCCCTCAAAGTGTAAGGGAAGTTAGTTCCTGTGCAGATGTTTATAGGAGATGGAGCCAAACTTGTTCGTGATGCATTTCAGCTTGCAAAAGAAAAGTCTCCCTGCATCATTTTTATTGATGAAATAGATGCGATTGGAACGATGAGATTTGACAGGTATCAGTTCTGCAATCATTGACTAGTCAATTTGTTTTGATGTGAAGAGTATGCATATACATAGTTTTATACCTTGGCTGGTGAAATAGTTTGTTCTTGTGAGCAGTGAAGTCAGTGGAGATAGGGAGGTGCAGAGAACCATGTTGGAGTTGCTCAATCAGCTTGATGGCTTTAGCAGTGATGAGAGAATTAAGGTTTGGTTAATCAATGATGTTGCATGGCATTAGCTGCGTCTGTTATTAGGAGCATTTATAGAAGGTTCTGGTTTAGGACTGTTTCAAAATTTTGCTTAAAAGTGTATCTTTGTGCCTGTGTTGAACAATATGAGTCTTAAAATTTAGTATGGATTTTAGGTGGTTGCAGCAACAAATCGAGCTGATATTCTTGATCCTGCCCTTATGCGTTCTGGACGATTGGATCGTAAAATTGAGTTCCCACATCCAACCGAGGAAGCAAGGGCCCGTATTTTGCAGGTTTTGTGACTAAAACTATTTTCTCTAGGCTTTTTTTTTCCTCATCGGTTCCAACATAAATTCTGCTGATATTGTAGATCCACTCTAGAAAAATGAATGTTCATCCTGACGTTAATTTTGAGGAATTGGCTCGGTCAACTGATGATTTCAATGGGGCACAGCTGAAGGCTGTTTGTGTAGAGGCTGGAATGTTAGCTCTTCGCCGTGATGCCACAGAGGTTCCCTCGTTCACTTTTTCATTCTCTCTTTACAACTTAATTCTGCATTCTCACGGACTAGTGGTATAAATGTATCACTGTTAGCGATAACTTTTAGCTCCCTGTTTTATCTTCTCCAAGACAAATTCATGTTATGTGGCTGATGGTTTTGATTAGGTATTTTTGGTTCTTTTTGATTGGCCTTCCACTTGGGTAACCCATAGCACAAGTGGCATTACAATTTAACTCATGCATTGTTATGGGCCTGAATTCTAAAACAATTTACTGATGGGACCTGAAACCAGGTGAATCACGAGGACTTTAATGAAGGAATTATCCAAGTGCAAGCAAAGAAGAAAGCAAGTTTAAATTACTATGCATAAGTTGCGTGAGAAGAAGATCGATCTTCTCCTGGAGGGCAATGGGCGATGGAGTGTCATTATATGTAGACAGCCTTCTCAGTTATGATGAAAAGTTCACCATCCTCATATTGTGCCTTTCAATCACAAAAACCTAGTTGTAATTATGGAAGAAGATAATGTAATGGATGTTTCATTTAGTTGACTCGTGCAATTAGTCTTTTTTTATTTTAACAATTCTAAAAAAATTGCCGAAGGTTATGCTCGATTTCTGAAATCTTGTCATGCACAGGACAGGAATCATCTCTTTTAAATGCTTACGAGATTGACGATGTTGCTGCTAAGCCATTTGTTGAAGCTGGAGGTGATGTGCCTCGAGTAGTGTTATTAGGTATAAATCAGCCTCATTTTTTCAAACAAGGCAACTGCAAGAGCATAGGAGGTGTTATATTAAGAGCGTACTGCCTGCTGATGGCGTGCCTCATTTTTAGGATATGTATATCAGGTGGTCTCAAGGCAACCAACAAAGGGCCTCACAAAGAATCAACGTCATGCACCTAATGTGGGTTACAGCCTCTTTATGGTCCTATTTCAGATATTGCTATTAGCTAGCTTAAGATTTTGAAGGGCATCTAGTCTGGCATCATGTTATGAACCTTCGAAGATCCTTGGGTTCCAATCTCCAATCTGAATATTTTCTTCAGCATCTTTTACAATTTTTGGTCCGATCATTTTGTTTTCACTCAACTCCGTCCAACATACCGGTGTTCGCACTAGTTTGGTATGAGTCTAAAATTGTATATGTTCAAATAAGCAAAAACTCAATTATGCTAACCTTACCATGCATTAAAATTTCTTAATATTCTAACCCCTAATATGAGATATTTGTGTCTCCAACTTTTATGAAGAAGTCGAATGTTAAATTTATCTTTAAGAATTTCAAAATCTTGCTGGAATTAGAGTTAATAATTCTGTTACAGTTTAAAAACAGTCTGAATTCTTTTAGATATAACTTTTTGAAAGTGATAAATCGTAATAAAAAATACATAAATGAATTAGTAACTTCTAAGAAGCCAAGAAACGCCATGGCAAATGCTTCTTATTCTTCTATTTGCAGAAAATTAATGTCACTTGAAGTAAAAGATCGTTTTTGGCATACATAATTTGTCAAAGATTAGATGTATGAAACAATCTTAAAGGAGTGGAAGTCCATGCAGTGGATAAAGGCATCTCACAATGGTTGGATTACATCAACATTAACGTCTCAGTATCGCTTCTCGACAATTTACAATTTCTCCACAGGAAAGCCAACAACAGGTGGAATTTCTGATGCCAAGGACCGAAGTTCCTTAACCTCCTCACTTGTTAGTCTCCACCCAAGTGCACCTGCAAATTCCTTGGCCTGTTCTGCATTCTTAGCTCCTGGAATTGGAACAACATTTTCCTGTGCTATCAGCCAGTTCAGGGCTACCTGCATTACAAAAGCATTCACAACTTGCTTTTACTAAGTTGCTTCAGAAAGCATTGATGTAACAAGCACTTGACAATATTAACTGCAAGCATGCTAGATGAAGTCTAAGAGAAGAATAAAACCTGCGTAGCAGTTTTTCCGTAGCTCTCCCCTAGCTCCTTAATCCTGTTTATCAGAGGCTGAAGCTGTAGAGCACACGCATGGTTAGGAAAGTAGAGTTCTATAGACTCCTACAACTTGAGTTTATCCTACCTTGGTCAAAAATTCAGGAGTATATATCCGGCCTCGAGGGCCTGTAGGTGGATTTCCTGGTGTATACTTTCCTGTGAGAGCACCTGTACAAGTACAAAGGAAGTTTGGGGCACAATTTATCAGCTCCACAGCATAGAAACAACAATTAGAAAGATAATAAACCAAGCTCCCCATGACCCTGTATTGTGGAGAAGGTGTATCAAGTGCAGCTAAGCAGCTAGTTCCATAAACAACATATGAAGTTATGTGTCTTGCCCTTTTATGCTTAGCTAGAAACAACTACGCTGAATACTTCCATATTTAAGACATACTTAAGCTCTACCTGAACATGAATCATCTCACGAAGCATCTTCTGACAGACCTGAATAATAAAATTACCAGGGACAGATACTTTTACCTATTATATAATGCCATAAAATTTTTCAATGTCATATAATCAGCCGCATAGTGTTGCTTACCAGCAACTAAGACCAGTGTAAACTTCCTAAAAATTCTCAAAACTAGACGTGGAACACTTTCATTGCAAGTCCATGGATGGAAAACATGAAATTAACAAAAAGGGAGGAGAATTTCCACTTTGGAATACCTCTGATGGCACAAGACAGAAGAAAGAGAAAGAAAGACCAACTTGTTGCATGTTAGAAGTTAAAATAGGATGGTTACACTTAAATACTGAACTTCAGGACCCCATGTTAGAGCACCACATTTTTACACATGTACAAGAAAATCACAACTTTTGACAGGAATTCGTTAATATGAAAATTTGTAACCACAGAGATGTTAGAGCATAAAAAAATTACTAATAAGGATTTCACCTTGAGCAATTGGAGAATAGGCAATCAAAGTGATACCAAGCTCATCACAAGCTGCCTTCACACCATTCTCCTCTGGCGCCCTATATATGAGACTATAATTTACTTGGTTTGAAGCAAGTGGGATGCCTCTCTTTTTAAGCTTTTCATAGGCATCACGAAGCCGACTCTCTATGTTGAAGAGGAATCCAAATCAATATACAAAATTGGCACTGTGTTTGAAGGTTTCTCTTTTTCTTTTACTCATCTCTATATTTTGATTTTTGCAACTAGTACAATGAGAATTACCGCTGTAGTTTGAAACACCAACAGCTTTTACCAGGCCCTTCTCGACAGCATCCCCAAGACCATCAATATACCCTGAAAATGAACCTTCAATGAACCAAAGCTTCAACGCAATCTGAATTGATTGAGATCGACAAATTGAAATTTGATTTTATCAGTTCCGTGCATCCATTCCCAGGTAAAAGAAGTTTGCAATAAATGAACCACCTTCATTTCCCCATAACCCAGGCCTGTAGACCAGCACAAAAAGTTTGTCAGTACATCGTCCTCTGCGAAATCAGACACGAGCATCTCATAAGCTGGTAAAGTGCATACCAGTGGAGTTGATAGAGATCTACTGACGAGAGTCCAAGACGACAGAGAGAATCCTTAAGGGCAGTAAGAACACTCTGACGTCCCAGCCTCCATGGCAAAGCTGCAAATTTAGTTGCAACAGCGACCTCTACTTCCGGATCTTTTTCTTTCCTTTCCTTGATGAATCTTCAATAAACAATTAAATTACATAACAAAGAAAAGAAAAAAATTATAATCAAATTTACAATATTCTTTACTATATGCCATAAACACGAAAAGTTTTGAGAACATACTGGCCCAGAAGAGTTTCTGAGTTTATGGCACCTAATGAGAACTGTACACGGTTGAGAATGGAAGTGTTTAGTGACACTTTGATGTTGCTCTATGAGAAACAGATATAAAGGAAACATAGCTTCAATCTCTCACCCTAGATCCATAAACTTCAGCTGTATCGATGAAGGTTATGCCACAATCAATACTGGTATCAAAAGCAGCCTTGGCAGCCTTCATTTTCCTGTCTGACATTATTGTCAAAAAATTGGGATTTTTAGCATGCACCAATAGAGTTAGAGAAAAAGAAAACAAAGACACAAAGGAAAGAACACAAAGTAACAAGTAGCTTCATTTGCAGATGAGAGACGGGAAAGAACAAAAATTAATACTGTTGCTTCAGTAGTAGCCGCAAAAAAAAAAACTAAATCTGGTATGTAAGAAATCGTATGAAAATGGAATAATCGAAATTTTCGCGTTCAGAGCTAACATGATTAAAAATCAATTGGATGTACAACCATCCTATATACAGAACTAACCACAAACATGGATAAACTGTTTTGGAGTATTAATTCCCTGGAAAAGGCTTCCTAAATTAGCAGTTCATGCACGCATAACCTAAAAACTTAATTTACACCTGAGGACTTGTTCATCCCTAATTTGCTCTCACATACGAAATTGAAAGCCTCCGAAGCTTACCATCCCAGTCAAAGTTGTTCCAGTAGCTAGTATCACCCCAGGACCAAGCTCCAATTCCAATCTTGGTCACCTTCAGATCAGACCCTCCTAACTTAACCTTGTCCTCCACAGTTTTCGAAGGAGCAATATCTTCAGAAGCAATAGCTTTAACTCTCTGAAATCTACTCCTCTGGCTGAAAACACAGAAACATGCATTGCTAACATGCAAAGCCATGTTGGGTCGTTCTTAGTTGTCGATTGGTCTAATGTATCAAATATCAAAGCCCAAATGAGGATATAGAAAAATTTCACCTTATTGCCTAATATGGTTGCAAAGTGGAAGGAGAAAAGAAGATGGTGTAAGGTGAAGCAGAGAGACAGGATATGTTGTAGAAAGTAGAAACACATGGACAAAGAGGAGACGGTCTTAAATTGTTACACGCAGGATGTGCACTTAACCATTCAATTGTCGGATTTTACACGAGTGTGTTTGTCAGTTATGAAACGTCCGTAACGTGGATCATATCCTGTCACGTTTCCCGCTGATTTTCTTCAGGATGCCAGTTATGGTTCAGTTCGGTCCATGCTGGTTTCATTTTGGCTTGAGTTGAATGGATCATAGGTGAGTTACAGGTCAAAATAATTTTATCATATAAGTTATTTAAAATAGTACAATTTTATCGTATAATAAATAATAATTATATCAAAATATCAAATAAAAAATAATAAAGATCCTATTATAATTTATAACAAGAGTTTGTGATGAGAAATTAACCAATTATAAATGAGGGTGGGGTTACGAGAAT
>JANIHY010000009.1:1539656-1551072 GCA_027479065.1 Erythroxylum brevipes
TTTGGGTGGTGCTTTCATGAGTTATTTCAATATTATATCTTATCTTTTGAGTCATTTCTCACATACTTACTCTATTAAATTTAGTATTCTTACTCAATACACAAAATAAAATATGTATGACCTTGCTATTCAATGTAATGTGTATCCTATCTTTATTAGCCCACTAACTTCTATTTTTTGGTACCTTAGTTTTTACTTTGTCTATCATTAAGGATTTCATTAGGATATAAGGTCCATTCTTTACAACTTCCTAATCATCACACTTAGACATTGATCGACCATTGTCTCTAAAAATAATATATTAATGGACGAAACCTATATATTGGTTGATAAATATGTTTGAAATTATACATTAGTCAGCCATGCGTATTTCGTGGCCAACCAAAAGATATTTTCAAAGAATTTTCAAGTTCACTCAAAGATGAATCTATATTTCTTTGACTAAAACTTGATCTAAAATCATTTTAAATGTTTCCCAAAGAGCATTTTAAAGAGTTTTCTTTCAAATCTAAACAAAATTTCCCATGATTATGAAAGGATTTGTGCATTATATCCTATATGCAAATGATCATGCAATGATTGAGTCTCTAATTCATTGTAATGACTAAAATAAGGTTACAAAAAGGATTTATCATGATTTGATTAAGTCTTGATTTTTTTAATCCCTTTTGTTCTTGGTTCTTTACTTAAATTGTAAATATACTCCGCTTTACTCATTTTCTTCATCAATTAATTGTTCAATTTATTCAATTGACTCATTTGCTTACTTTGTCCTTCTATTACACTTTTATCATTCACGTATTACTCAACTTTATTATAATAAAGCTACTATACCGCCAAAATTAAATTTACTAATAGCAATATATTTTATTATCATCAAAATTATAGGGTAAGACCTCAATTGGTCAACAAAATCAACTGAATTTTATAATTTTTAATACAAATATAATTAACTTTTAAATAGGTAGTGGAGTCTATCTAACTTACTCTAACCTAACTTTAACAACGAATTATGCTAAAAAAATTTAATTGAAACTTAGTAAAGACTCATGTTTAGTATTTCTACCACCTTAAATTATTGCTAAGTAGTTTAGAGTAATATATTTATTTGTTTAAAACGAGTAAGACTATGAATTTATTTTTATATCTTTTGCTTCAAATTTCCACATAGACAATTATTTGCAAAATAAGATAAACAAATGTATCAATTATTTTCTCACGTGTTTACTCTTGCAATTCTTATAATACATATCCTAAATACATCTTGATTCGTCTAACTCACATTTCATTGAATTGCCATTATTCTTGTAATCTTTTGAATGAATCATAAATTTTCTTTTATCTTAGTGTCACTAAGACCTAAAAGAAAACATTAAACTATGCGGTTTTATTAATTATGAAGCGCCAACTATAAGACAAAGCTCATAAAAAGAAAACATAGGAATAACGTTTTCTTTTCACTCTAAACAATTACAATTATCCGGGAGAGCGAGATGGTAAAAACAGGATAAAAAGCCATATCACAACACTCTGTCAAGAGCAAGTTGCCATAAGAGTAAAACAATACACACTAATATATATATAACAGCGCTGGATTTTTAACCTAAAAAAAAACAGAAGAAGATCTAAAGTAGGACGGATGAAAAGTACAAGTTTAGACGTATGTCTAAACATCCAAAGCAGGAAATGTCGTCAAATTGGTTTAGGGATTTGAAGTCACGAGCACGTCGTGGATGGTAGATTGGAAACTCCCTGTCGATGAAGTTCCATTAAGACGCTATCACGAGATGGAGGTTTCAGTCCAAGAGGAAGTGGAAGCCATGGCTTCGATAGAACGTCTCCAATAGCTGCATCTATACTTTCTTTCGACTGTAACATCAAATATTAAAACAAACCAATTATGCTTAATAATAATCATAATCATGATCATAATCCTTATGGTAATGAAATAATTTTTAATTCATAGTCATCGAATTTAACAATTAATGTTCTTTTATTGAATATAATTATTCATTTCGCTATTGCCAAATATGTAATATATGCATTAACTGCATGTGGGAGTAATATCATGCAATTAAAGAGTGCGTGCTAACTACAATGCAATTGCAATTTTTTCTTCACAAAATAATTTTGTAACTCCCAAATCTCATGCTTTCGCCTGTCTAATAGCCCTATTTCCTATATAGTTTCAAATAAAAGTAAAAATTCCCATTGATGTAGAATGGTTAAAGTTGGCTGCACATACACCGGCGATGCATATGTACTAATTAAGAGTAAGAGTTGATGGAAGACCAATAGAGAGGAACTAATTAACTCACAGGATGACAGTCGAAGTTAGGTTGATGGTGGTGGCCTGATTCTGGTTGTCCACGATGACAGTCGAAGTTAGCATGATGGTGGTGGCCTGATTCTGGTTGTCCGGTCGTCGGGATGCCAATGCCGGGGGCGGAGGGGTCTACTTTGTACATGCCCTGGGATGGTATGCCCGGAACCGGAGGTGTCGCAAATCTCTGTAAATGACACTTGCATTAGTGCATAATGTAGCTGATGAATAGCTAATAAGTAAACATGTGATAGAACCTTTGATCAATCAATTCACGCAAGTACTAAAAACACGAAACATAAAAACAACACTAAAGAATCCAAAAGAGTAAGGAACGATTAGTTACCGTGGATGGTAAAGACTGTGGAAAGCAATGTGGCCCTGGCCCTGGCCCTGGTAGAATTAGTCCATTGGGAACCTAAACCACCGAAAATGGAATATGCCAAGTTAGAGAATTTGCCTTCCATATGTGTCATTCTCCTCCTTGTCAGACTTTCAGTTTTTTTTTTAATAATAAGCAGTAGAGGTAGAGGTGATTACCCGATGATGCTGGTGCCAGAATGAGGGTTCCCGTGGAGGTGGGGCCCATGTATGTGGCGTCGGTGGCGGCGGTGAAGGAGACAGATGTTTAGGCCAGATGTGTATGTGGGATTGGTCCATTGATGGATGACCCCATACATGCAAGGGTCTGCAAGCCGGGTGCTGCAATGGAGCCACGGGAGGGAAGCCTATTGTGGGTACATGCCAAGGATTCATGTCTCTCTTGCTACTACCTCCCAAAGCCGCTGGCACTCCATACATTTGCCTCCTTTGGCTCCAACTCGCTGCCTCCGCTTCACGAGCTTGCAAATGTTTACGGTGCGAACGATATTTCTGCATTCAACCTTAAGTCTTAACACATACAGTAACAGTAGAACCAAAATTAACCATATTGAAGTTATTTTTGCGATTTACAGTTACCTGGTGAAAAAATATATAATTAAACAACAAACACTTTCTTTGATGTTAATTTTTTTTCTTTTTACAAACTTAAGCCCCATATCACACAGATTACATACATCATCTCATTGAAAACGCACGATATACATGTTAATTCGAGCATTAGGTTGCAATAAAGTTCCGACAGTATCATCTGTCGACTTTGAGGACATTAAGAGGTGTTAAAAAGTTTCAGGTGAATTCTCTCCTGTAGAATTGGTTACCTTACCAAATGCAGATTACACTTACTAATTAGGCTGTTTATTTAGAAGATGGAAGCAGCAAGTAGCAAGAAGAAGAAGAAGAAGAAGAAAGGATTTGTTAAGTACTTGAAGGTGGCTAGCAATGTTATGGCGAGTCAGACAGTCAATTCCCATCAACTCCAAAATCCTGGAAGGGACTGCCTTATCCACCCCTAGTTGCTCCACTGCTTGCACGAATCTCCTGTGCAGCTCTGGCGTCCAGTCCACCTACACTCAATTCAAGAAGCAAAGCAAAAACAATCAAACAAAAAACGAAATTACATAAAAGCACGTACACTCTCTCTCACTAGTAAATAGAATACAAAATCTAGACCCTTCGGCTTTACTTCTTGATAAGGTTCCCGTGATCTCTTGCTCTTTGCCCCCATGAACTTTACCTAAGCTCCCTATCCCATAATTGAAAGATGAAACCATTCACGTTTTACTGTACTTAGTACCTGACACTAAGCATAGAACTGCTCGTGGAAAGTTTAAACAGTTAACAACGTAAGTACTCAACATAACCTAATTACGCTGGAGAACAAACGAGTAGGTACCTTCACCTTTCTCTTCCCTAGATTATTTTTTGTTTGCGTAGATGATGATTTCCTTCCTTTATCTCCTTCTTTATGAACTGGATTCAACGACATCGACGACGAATCATCTCTTTTACTCACTATCTCCTCCCCTCTGGTGCTCAAACTCGAATCCAACCCTGACCCTGATGACAACTTATCTTCCTCTTCTTTTCTTGGATTATCCTCTACTTTCTCATTTGATACGGATGTGTTCATCTCAGATTCGTCCCCTCTTCGGTTAACTGATAATTCAGCAAGAATTTCTGGGTCCATTTCCAAATCTGGCAACCCGTCTCCATCACTGATACCCCCGAAGAGATCGTCAAAATCGATGCTTTCCAATAGGTTCTTGTCGGAGAAGTCGGACAACTCTTCGTTCCCAAGAGTGCTAAAGCTCTCCATCTGCTCTTGGTTCTCATTTTTAGCGCTGAGGGTCGTGCTTCTCAAGGAGGATATAGCTAACATTAATCCCAAAGAGAGCTAAGATTGAAGTCAATTACCAACTGCAGTCTATAGGGATGTATATATGAAGCGGATGCAGTGTACGGGGGTGCAATTACGTAAAAGAATGCATGTAGGTATAGTAAGAGTGGAAGGAACTGAAGAAGAGAACCGGAGGAGAAGTTATTTCCGGTGGAATTCGGTAGAGAAGGGGACAAGCAGCGGTGCTTGTTGTTGATGTGTTTGCAGTGCAAGTGGGGAGAGACTGGATCTCAGCCACAACTTGTGTTGAGATCTCTAAACTTTTGTCTTATGTTATTGTTTGTTCGGGCGCATAATTGGTATGTTCATATATAAAAGTATTTATTAGAATGGTATGTGGATGACCTTTTTTTACAGATATGAAAATTTGAAAAAGAGCTGGCTGGTGACCTCTTTCCAATTCACCAACATATATAGAAAGAGACTGATTTTTCTACCAAATAAAAACAAAAACACAAGGTACAGTAGAGAAGATTTAAGATCTGATATGCATGTGGGAGTGGTAGTGGGACTAAAGTTACTGTGAGGAATGGATTATTATTAGGCATATCCTATTAGCTAGGTCACGTATATATATCAGTTGCACTCTGAAAGGATTGTCGAATCTTTAATTATGTATTTCATTCAATTTCCGCAAATTCATTATATTGGTTAAGTGAAAAGGCACAGGCACCTTTTGGTTGTTTAGGCTTAATTAGGATAGATTTTTTCAGAGGCCCTATAAGAATAGTCAAGACCTTATCTTTGGCTGACCATGACTAAGTCTTCTCTTCGATTTTGAACAATACCCTCCTCGCTTGTCATTTTTAGTTAGAGTCAGACTCCTGCTACAATAAAAACTCTTTTTTCACTATTCGATTGTCATTTTATAATTCCAAATATCAATTTTAAGAACCAAGTATCAATTTTAAGAAAAATAATATTTTACTTTATGATAACAAATTAAAGGAATTGAACATGTGCAACTCAAAAAAGAGTCAAGACTGTAGGAAACACTTGTAAATGCTTTGTTATCTTAGTAATGACAAAACAAATCATATTTTTTATATGATAAAAGTATAAAATGTGTTTGTTAGGCCACTAGAGCAAACAGAGATTTAGAAAATGACATGTTTGTAACAGTTTAAAAATGTGTTGCTAAAAATTATATCACGCAACCAATGTTATAAATACCGTACTGATTTTAGTGTCGGATTGGGTTCTGATATAATACTGTATTGATACAGGTCAATTTAGTAGAAGTGAAATCTGAAATAAAAATATTTACAATTATATTGCATATATAGAATTTAACATGTACATTAAATATAAGTAAAATTGAAAGAACAGAAGAAACAAACACCTGGAACTTCATTCAATCGTTTACGGGAAAATACTCGTTATAACTGTACTGACCCCAGTTATCTTTTAGTACAAAATTCTCATTGTTAAGAGGAGCCTCATCATCATCATCATTCAAATTCGTTGTACAAAATAACATTGAGAGAAAATGTCATTTAGTACCATTAAATAAATGTTACTTAAATGTTAATTTAATCTAACTCTAAAATTCAATTTAAATTAATAATTTAAAATAATTATAATAAATTATTAGCTTGGACCCGATTTAATTTGTTCAATTCAAATTTAAGAATTAAGTTAAATCATCGTATAAGCAACATTTAAATAGTTGATACGCTATCTTCATGTCATATGTATTTAATTATTAATTTTTAACCGAATTAATATTTTAAAAAATTAAATATTGAAAAGAAATTTAAAAAACTTTTAAAATTAAAAAATTCTAATATCAATGTCTTTTAACCTTAATTCAACTATGAAAATTTTAAGCCCTGAAATCATTAGTACTTTGCTGAGAACCTATCACTAGAATAAGTTATACATACACTTCAATAGTTTAATCACTCTCTTTATCTTCTCTCCTCCTCTTCTTCTTCTTTTTAGCATTTATCACCATTGAAACATACTAGACCAACCTCTTTATTAACCTCAACTAACATATATATACAATCACCTTTCTTGTTTAAGCTATATTTTCACTTATAGTGTAACATGGCAAGCTCTCGAGCTCTTAAGTTGGTTTCCATGGTGGTGGAGAGCTCTTTGAAAAATTTACAAATTTTTTCATTTTTGATAAAAAATCTGTAGAGTTTTTAAAACTTACGGTACCAGCCAGTATATGATTGATATTATAAATATCAGCCAGTACTAGCCTATATTAGGCAAAAACTCTAGTACTAGCCGAAACCAACGGTCAATATTATTAACCTTGATACCGTTTCTTTTTTGTACTGGCTGATACGAAACGGTATTCACATTTTTTAATGTAACAATTTTTAAAGTTTTGCCTTTACTAATATTAAAAGGCAACGGTAATAATAATTTGTTGCTACATATAAGAAAAGACAGCAAAATTAAACAATGTGCAATAAAGTTTTATATATGCAACATCTATAATTGTTGTTATAGTTCTAGTGATTACTAAAGGATATTTGCTAATGTTACATATTTATTTATATAGCTACTTACTGATGTATATTTAAAATATAAAATTTCTCTATTTACTAATGAGTATTCTGAATATGTCTAGGAAAATTAAATTACTATCAATTTTTATTTTGTAAAATTAAAACACATGATATAATTGCTCCAAAATAAATAAAAGTATGCGTAATATATACCTGTATGAAGGTGTCAAACTCTTGTTACCTTATTGCCTTTTGCATTGAGATCAATTGCAAATTATCTTTGCTTATTTTTCCATTTGCAAATATATTGCATCCAAAGTGAATTGAGAAATTTATGCAATTGACTTTGTTTATAAAAAGGATCAAATCTAGTTTTTGGGACTACATTAATTTCTTTTTATTAAATGGACTACAATACTGTTACATATTTATTTATGTAGAAAATAACGTGAGTTTTTTTTCCATGTTATTTGTATTGCTCATGTTATTTACCAACATAGTTGGAAATGGATAATCTTCCATATTAAGTATACGCATTTATTCTTTCAAAAATTATATAATATATAATATAATTGCGTGATAAGAGTTGTCTTTGGTTGTGCTTGTTGTAATCTTTTTTGGGTCTTGCTTTTTTTATGCTTTTCTCTATGTGTACTTTTACTTCGATGGCAGAGATTCAATCTTTGAGTGAAAGATCAAGGAATGCAGCAAGGTGATCAGACAATGTTGAGCTTGAGGCATGGTGGTGGTCGAGGAAGCAGACTCTTCAAACCACATTTCGAGTCCTCCTCTTCCTCTAACAACTCTTCCTTTTTGTCGACTTCTATTGTTTTTGACGATCTCTGTCTTTTGTACCCTCATGGATGTACTCATCTTTTGAAGATTTTCCTTATTGCCCATCTCGAATCTAGATCCATTTGATGTGTCTATATGTTTCTTTTGATTTCTTGCATCTACTTTTGTATGTTTCAGGTTGATTTTTGTGTTGTTGTTTGATAAAGGTGCTAGCTTTAAATATGAGGATTGGATTTTCTATGTTAGAGTGTGATTGTGATATCGAATATATTACTGATTATCAACTACCAATTCTTATCTGCTTCTGATGATTTCTTTTTAATGGTTGTCTATACTTAATTATGTTATCTTTATCTATTTCTCCTTGGATGATTTAAAAAATGGAAGCATCGTTATTTATTGGGTTTCATGGAAAAAAAGATCATATTATTTGTCAACATATTTGGAAATGAATAGACTTCTAGAGTAGGTATTTTTCATTTATTCTTTCAAAGATTATATAATATACGATATAATCAGTGTCAAATAAGGTAGAGAGGAGTAAACAAAACTATTGAATTGTTTGAGTTTGACATAAATTTTTACTTTGATGAGTGCCAGGGAGTACGTGAGAAGAAGCAAAGAGATGTTTGAGTAGAGGATGTTCAAGTTGCTTGGTCTATTTCCTACACCTGTTTTAGCTTAAATTATTAAAATGATGAAATCTCTTGTCCGTAATTCCACCTTAACTGCTTTTTTAATCAAGTTATTCTTTTGTAGCCATTTAACTCTGATAATTTTTAGATTTTATAAGAAAACATCATTTGGATTTGATTCTCTAAATCGAATGGTAAGTTTGTCAATAGCTATCAAATGTTAAGTTTGTTAGCATCCTCAACCAATTTTGATGATTTTTTTCCTTTCAAAATGTAAATTTGAGCTGATGTGCTTCTATAATTTTAGTTACAACATAAATTCAAATTCTCTATAGTTTTGAGCAAGACATAATATTCCTATCTTGAAGAATTCTCTAAAGATAATTTCTATAGTAAGTTATGTCTTTCACTTTTCTTTAGTACCAACCTTTTAAGTGTTTGATATCATCCTAATTTCCATGAGTGATATGATCCATAACTATTTTCTTTAAAAATGTAACTTAGTTGAAGCATGGATTTAGAACCTTTGCAATTTTGTCTAATGATGACTCAAAGATGATCAGCATTAGGCAAGAAATAGAAAAGATTCCTAGTTTGAGAACTAATTTAGGTCAACATCATTTAAAGATCACTTTAAGCATAGAGTGAAAAGAGGTATGTTGGACTCCGATTTCAAAGCCAAACATTCGAAGTCATAAAGCGTAAGCATATTTCTCTATAGGGTTATTTCAAGGAACCCTCTTTAGTCACCATCCCACATGAGTGGCTAGCCCACATTAGGACAAATATCAAAACAAGTCCCTTCTCCTATTTCAGGACAGACCTTTGGGAAACCTCAATCCGGAGTTTCAAATCTAACTTGTTTAGAACATTTGGGGCTCTATGTCTCTTATTTATTTAGAGATAAGAATAATCTCAATTGGAGATCCCATAACAAAGTTATGGCTGAAAGAATTAAATAGGGTTTTGACCTAAATCATATTGCACCTGTCTAGGGGCAATTAGCATAACTATAATTTGGAATATCAGATTAATACCATCTTAGGATGTTTTGAAAGAAGACTTCGAGATCTACAATTTCCATGAAGACCTCGAAGGTGGATCCTATCGTATGAAGGGTCAAAAATGGAGCAGACTATAACATCAGACGAATAGTGTACAGAAGGAGGAGTTTAGGTCACATAGGCAGAAAGCAGACGAAACCTAAACGACAAACGAAGCGGAAAGACAGATGAAGCAAAATAAACTTAAGACGAAGCAAAGTCAACTTAAGATGATGCAACTCTTAAGATGAAGTGAAGTCAACTTAAGACGATGCAACTCTTAAGACGAAGCGGAGTCAATTTAAGATGATGCATCTCTTAAGAAGAAGCGGAGTCAGCTTAAGATGAAGCAAAGTCAACTTAAGACGATGCAACTCTTAAGACGAAGCAAAGTCAACTTAAGATGAAGCAAAGTCAACTTAAGAAGTTGGAAATATTAAGAGGATATGTCTTTACAGATGATACAATCTTATAGACAATATGATTTCATCATAAACAATATGACGTCATCACAGACGATATGTCTTTACAGACGATACATCTTTATAGATGATGCATCTTTACAGATGATACTTCCTTACAGACGTAATGACATCATCATAGATGATGTAACGTCATCACAGACGATACATCTTTACAGATGATGCAGCTTTACAGATGATGCATCTTTATAAAGGATACATCTCTATACTCCTAAGCATCTCCTCTTTTAAGGACCATAACTTTCAACCCAGATGTCCAGAAATTTTATACTATATATATCGTTGGAAAACTAAAGGAAAGACCTACAACTTTCTAAAAGGCACATGCGCCTAAAGCAACCTAGATTAATCCAAACCTTCCCCTAAAGTTCGATCACAAACTTTTCCCTAATGAAAACTTAAACAATGTAATGAACAAACTTAAGATAGAGTCCTGATCATAATGCAATTATATTTCATTTGCATCAAAAGATAAGAGTTTTACAAAGTTTTAATGGGCATTCCAAGCTGCAAATACATTAATATTTTAAAGTTCCAAAATATAGAAGATACATGAACCAAGATTTGCTCAAAATGCAACTAAAGCCTTGCTTTACAAAATTTGCTTCAAATACAAGGTAAACAAAAATCGGAGTGATGCCTTGAACCTTGCCTACTTGATATCTTGCTCATCACCTAGATATGGGAGGAGAATGGGGGTGAGCTTAAAGCCCGTGAGTAATAATTTTATAATTGGTAACAAGCAAAACTATTTAAGAAGTCATTTCCAATGCAAAAATTCATATTATTGCAAAATTATGTATGCATCACTTTTGTCAATTTATCATGAGCACATAAGCATATCAAAATGGCTCGGGTAGATCCAAAATAGAATGTACTACATATTTTTACATAATGGTCTTGCATAGTCGTGAACTTATGAGAGTTCAGGAAGGAGTTCCATGCCACTAGCGGGCAGGTGAGAGAAGTCTTTTTGTCAAAGTGCACTTGACTTAACTTAGGGGACCACCACAAACCTACATAACATGTATTTCAAGACTTGTAAAACATATTTCCCAAAAGGAACATTTCGAAAACTTGATCTCTCAAGCTTGATATCCTTTTAAAAATCATTTTCAAGTATCAAACAGAATTCATATGCAAAATAAGCAGCACATTTTCAAAACATTCAAAGAGTAATAAATGCACCTTTTTGAAGTAGTTAAAAATCATTTATTTCCCATTCTTGAAAGAGGCATTTATGACTCATTACTTAATTATAAAAAAGTAACCCACCTTGAATTCTTTGACTATAACTTGTTCAAATGTACCTCTCCTCTTGTCTTTCTTGATTCCCTTTCATAGGCAAAAATCACGAGTTCAAAAGGGTTGCAAAATTGAAGACCCACA
>JANIHY010000009.1:1551172-1562646 GCA_027479065.1 Erythroxylum brevipes
TTTTCTCCTCTCTTCTCATGTAAGCCATTCATTTCTCCTCTCTTTTATATCCTTATTAATGCTAAAAAGTCCAAAATTCCCTTACTTGAAAGCCTAAGTTCTTTCCTCCTGAAGTGACATGCCCATACTAACCCTTAGGCAATTTAACACTTCATCTATAATTCAATTAACTCAAGTGACAAATTCTCATTAATGCTAACATGCTAATTAATCCTAACACACATAAGTCTTGCAAGATCCCAAAAATCTTCTAATCATGCTTAATCAAATTTAAAAAAATTTAGGGGCCAATAGGAAAGGCAAACGAAGCAAAATCAACTTCAGACGAAGCAAGGTCAACTTAAGATGATGCAACTCTTAAGACAAAGCGGAGTCAACTTAAAACGATGCAACTCTTAAGACGAAGCAGAGTCAACTTAAGATGAAGCAAAGTCAACTTAAGACGATGCAACTCTTAAGCCGAAAAGGAATCAACTTAAGATGAAAAAAAGTCAACTTAAGATGATGCAACTTGTAAGACAAAGTGGAGTCAACTTAAGACAGAGCAAAGTCAACTTAAGACGATGCAACTCTTAGGACAAAGCAAAGTCAACTTAAGACGAAGCAAAATCAACTTAAGATGATGTAACTCTTAAGATGAATACATCTTTACAAATGATACATCTTTATAAATGTAATGACATCATCACAGACGATACGTCTTTACAAACAATACAACTTTACAGACGATGCATCTTTACAGACGATACATCTCTATACTCCTAAGCATCTCCTCTTCTAAATACCATAACTTTCAACCCAGATGTCCAAAAATTCTATACTATATATATTTGGAAAGCTAAAGGAAAGACCTATAACTTTCTAGAAGGCACATTTGTCTAAAACTGCCTAGATTAATCCAGAACTTCCCCTGAAGTCCGAACATGAACTTTTCACTTATGAAAACTTAAAAATGCAATGTACAAACTTAAGAGAGAGTCTTGATCACAATGCAATTATATTCTATTTGCATCAAAAGATAAGAGTTTTAAAAAGCTTTAGTGGGCATTTCAAGCTGAAAATACATTAATATCTTAATGTTCCCAAAATACAGAAGATACATGAACCAATATTTGCTAAAAATGCAATTAAAGCCTTGCTTTACAAAATTTGTTTAAAATACAAGGTAAACAAAAAACATCGGAGTGATGCCTTGACCCTTGACTACTCGATATCTTACTCATCACCTGGATATGGGAGGAGAATAGGGGTGAGCTTAAAGCCCGTGGGTAATAATTTTATAATTGGTAACAAAAAAACCATTTAAGAAGTCATTTCCAATGCAAAAATTCACATTGTTGCAAATTATGTATGCATCACTTTTTCAATTTATCATGAGCACATAAGCATATCAAAATGGTTCGAGTGGATCCAAAATTGAACGTACTATGCATTTCTACATAATGGTCTTGCATAATCGTGAATTTATGGGAGTCCATGAAGGAGCTCCATGTCACTAGCAGGCAGGCAGGAGAAGCCATTTTGTCAAAATACACTTGACTTAACTTAGGGAACTACCACAAACCCACATAACATGTATTTCAAGACTTGTAAAACATATTGCCCAAAAGGCACATTTTGGAAACTTGATTTCTTAAGCATGATATCCTTTCAAAAATCATTTTCAAGTATCAAACAGAATTCGTATGCAAAATATGTAGCACATTCTCAAAACATTCAAAGAGTAATAAATGCACATTTTTGAAGTAGTTGAAAATCATTTATTTCCTTTTCTTGAAAGAGACATTTATAGCTCATTACTTAATTATAAAAAAGTTACACCTTGAATTTTTTGGCTAATAACTTGTTCAAATGTGCCGCTCCTCTTGTTCCTCTTGTCTTTCTTGATTCCCTTTCATAGGCAAAAATCACGAGTTCAAAAGGGTTGCAAAATTGAAGACCCACATAGTACATTTACTAAAATTGGTCCTAGAGTACCTAAACCCATACTTTTCCTAAGCTTTATGAACCAAAACCTTTCCAAAAATCCAATAAAATGTCCTTACCTTAAATCTTTACCAAATGAGGGGATGTTTGGTTCAAAAGAAAACTCCTATTTTTCTCTACCTTTTTCCTTTCTTGAACAACCTCAAAATCTCTCTAGGAGGCTTAGAAAAGATGAAACCCTATCTCAACTCTCTTCTTTCCTCTCAACCACTGAAATCTCTCTTCTCTCTCTCTCCAATCACGTTTTTGGCTTCTTCCAACTCAATCCCAACCTTTATCTTCTCCTTTTATACCCTTAATGATTACACAATGTCTATTTTGGCCTTCATTTAAAAGCCTTATGTTTTCTAAACTTACGAGACTTACCAAATTTGCCCTTACACACTCTTACTAGTTTAATACTTCAATTCCCTTAACCTATGTCATGTTATCTTACCTAAATTAGTAAGCTCATTAATTCCAATATATATTAATCTAGTGAGACGACAAAATTAATTTAATCATGCTTATTTATAAAACAAAACTTAGAGGCCAACATTTCTACCCCTCTTAAAAGAATTTCGTCCTCAAAATTATTACTTGTGTCATTGAAGAGTCGTGGATACTTCTCCCTCATGGCTTCTAAGGCTCCCACATGGCCTCTTCTTCAGAATGATTTTTCCACAGGACTTTTATTAGTTGAACCATTTTGTTTCTGATGACCTTTTTCTTAATGTCCAAGATCTCCACTAGAATCTTCTCATAAACCTCAGTAGTCTGAATGATGTGAGAGGGATCTGATCTATATCTCCTCAATATGGAAACATGAAAGACTTTATAAATCTGTGATAATTCCGGTGGTAGCGTCAATCTATAGGTTAATGGTCTAATCCTCTCGAGAATCTTATAAGGACCTACATATCTTGGACTTAACTTGCCATTTTTGCCAAATCTCATAATTCTTTTCCAAGGAGACGTCTTAAGGAAGACTTTCTCCCCGACTTCATACCCTATTTCCTTTCGGTGTGCATTAGTATAACTCTTCATTCTATCTTGAGCTGCTTTAAGTCGTTGCTTAATTAAATTGACCTTATCCACAGTCATCTGAAGTAACTCTGGCCCTAATAGTTTCCTTTCTCATTCTACATCCCAGCATATTGGAGTTCTACACCTCCTTCCATACAGTGCTTCATAAGGGGCCATCTGAATACTCGAGTGGTACAAATTATTGAAAGCAAATTCGACCAATAGCAAATGCTCATCCCAAACTCTTTTAAAATCCATCACACATACCCTGAGCATTCCCTCAAGAGTCCGAATAGTTTTCTCAGATTGATCATTTTTTGGGGGATAAAAAGCAGTGCTAAAATTCAACTGGTCCCTAGAGCCTCGTGTAAGCTTCCCCAGAATGTCAAAGTGAACCAAGGATCCTTGTCAGAAACTATAGAATCTGAAATCTTGTGTAATCTTACTATTTCATCAATATACTTCTTTGCTGGGACATACAGAGAATCAGTTTGTTTAATTGCCAGAAAATGAGCTAAATTTGTAAAACGATCAACAATAACCCATATGGCATCATGCTTCCTATTGGTATTGGGAAAACCCATAAAAAAATTCATGGTTACTCTTTGGCACTTCCATTCAGGAATGAACAATGGCCTTAACTTGCCTGAAGGTGTCCGGTGTTCAGCTTTAACTTGTTGACATACTAGACACTTGTTTGTATATTATGCTATATCCCTCTTCATGCCTTTCCACCAGAAATGCTCTTTCAGATCTCTGTACATCCTGGTGTTGCCTGGGTGTATAACATAAGGTGTATTATGTGCCTCATTAAGTATCTCATCCTTTACTTCCTTGACATTCGGATATAAAGTCTATTCCCTACAACCATAAGTCCATCATCCCTCACTACCACTTCAGATTTCTTGCCATTCTAGATTTCTTCATGAAGCTTACTTAATTCTACATCCTGTGCTTGTAACTTTTTAACTTTCTCCTTGAGTATTGATTTCACTCTAAAATTTGCAATAATACAATCTGGCTCCCCCTATTTCAAGCTTATTTTAAGCTTAGCCATCTCTTCCAATAACGACAAATAGACTGTCTGAACATGGACTATTGATGATTTCCTACTCAAAACACCCGTCACTACATTTGCCTTTCTTGGATGATACTCAATCAACAAATCATAATCCTTAATTAGCTCTAACCATCTTTTCTGTCTCAAATTCAACTTCTTCTGGCTTAACAAATACTTGAGATTTTTATGATCCGTAAAAATCCTTGTTTGAACCCCATATAGATAATATCTCCAAATCTTCAGGAAAAAAACTATCGCTGCTAACTCTAGATCATGGGTCGGGTAATTCAGTTTATAAGGCTTTAGTTGTCGAGTGGCATAAGCTACTACCTTGTCTTCTTGCATCAACACACAACCCAAACCCTTTCACGAAGCATCACTGTATACTGTATAACCCTTATCTCCCATAGGCAGGGTCAAGATTGGTGCACTAGTCAATCTGTGCTTAAGCTTCTCAAAGCTCTTCTGACATTCTTTACTTTAGATAAACTTCTGACTTTTCCTTAATCACTTGGTCATCGGAGTAGCTATCATAGAGAATCCTTCAATGAATCTCCTATAATAACCTGTCAGACCTAGAAAACTCCTCACTTCTGTCACTGTCTTAGGTGTATGCCAATTCACCACTGCTTCAATTTTTTTTGGATCAACATGCACCCCATTTTTCAAAATTACATGTCCAAGGAATACTACGTCATGAAACCAAAACTCACACTTGCTGAACTTAACATAAAGTTTCTTCTCACTCAGTGTTTGCAACACTATTCTAAGATGTTCCTCATGTTCTTCACTCTTGGAACAAACTAGAATGTTATCGATAAACACTATGACAAACTAATCCAGATACTCCCCGAAGACCCTATTCATAAGATCCATAAAAGCAGCTGGAGCATTTGTCAATCGAAAAGGCATGACTAAAAACTCGTTATGTCCATACCATGTCCTGAAGGCTGTCTTGTTTACATCAGACTCCCTGATTCTGAGCTGATGATAACCTGACTTGAGATCAATCTTAGAAAATAACTTTGCTCTCTATAGCTGGTCAAACAGATCATCTATTCGGGGCAGAGGGTAGTTATTTTTGATGGTCACCTTGTTGAGTCTCCGATAATCAATACACATCGGCCATATTTCATCCTTCTTCCTAACAAACAAAACCGGTGCTCCCCAAGGTGACGAACTCGGTCTTATGTATCCCTTCTTTAGCAGTTCCTCCAACTGTTCCTTAAGTTCCATCAACTCAGCTGGAGCCATTCTATAAGGTGGTATAGAAATAGGTGCAGTTTCGGGAATCAAGTTGATAGCAAACTTGATTTCCCTCACTAGTGGCAAACTAGGTAAGTCCTCTGGAAACACGTCTAGAAATTTCTTCACAACGGAAAAATCCTCTAACTTCCCTTCATTCACATCAATGTCCACAATATATGCCCAGAAGACTTCACATCCCTTTCTCATCATCCTGTCAGCTAGCAAAGCCGAAGTGATTTTTGGTGATAGTGTTTTCCTATCCCCCCTGAAAATCACCTTCTCACCTTTGCTCAAATCAAATTCTACCTCCTTGAGGCTACAATCTAACTTCGCATAATACTTTTCCATAACTTCCATACCTAGTATCACATCTAAACCCTTTAGCTCTAGAGGCAATAAGTATTCTACCAATCTAGCACCCTCAATAACCAGTTCACAAACTCTATATACTTGACTTATTATCACCTTTCTCCCTAAAGGAGTATTAACAATCAACGGACTATCCAAAGGCACTAAATTCACACCATGTAATGACATGCTAGCAGAAACAAATAAGTGCGTGGAGCCAGAATCAATCAAAACATATACTTTAGAACTAAATAACTAAGCCATACCAGTAATAACTTCAGGTGGGGCTATAGCTTCCTCTCAAGTCATGGCGAACACCCTTGCTTGAGCCTGTTCCCTAGGCCTTCCTAGAGGAATAGCCTTCTTTGTAGCCCCAGAACTGCCCACCTCGACGACTGGTCTGGCTCCCCCTGTTTCTGCTCTCCTTGGGGCTTGCAACTGTGACCCCCCTCGCCTTGTTACTTAGGGACAATCCTTGATCATGTGTCCCTTCTCTCCTCATTGGAAACATGCTCCAAGTAACTTGAAAGACTCTCCCTTGTGCAGCTTTCCACAATGCTCACATTGAGGGTTCATGTTCTTGCTCCTCTCCACCCTGTTATTACCCCCTGTGGTTGAGATTTGCACTGAAGTTGCCTTTGATTGCTTGTTCCTAGCTGAGGCATTATTCCCCATCTCACTCTGTGTGTGGAAACTCTTCATACCCCTCCCAAGTATTGGAGCACTCACCCCTTTCTTGGAAAACTGCTTCCGATCCTTCCTCTTTCTCCTCACTTCATTCTTTATATTCTCCAATTTTTCGACCTAGAGTGCAACATCTGCCAGCTACTGGTAGTCACAGAAATTGTGAATCAAGACTTTCTCCTTAATCCCCAAATAGAGACCTCCCTCAAACTTGTGGAACTTATCCTTCTTATTCGCCATAATGTTGGCCGCATATTGAGAAAGCTGGGTAAACTTCAGTTCATACTCACTCACACTCATGTCCCTCTGTGTGAGATTCAGAAACTCCTTGGCCTTCTCTTGTATGTAAACTCTAGAGAGGCACTTCTTCCTGAGCACTTCCACAAAGTCTCTCCATGACAACACCGAAGGTACAAGGTGATTGTGGGGTACTGATTCTCACCAATGAAGAGCATCCCCCTGTAGCAAGCTCACGGCATAATCTAGTTTCTCCTCATCGGAGCATTTCATCTAAAGCAGGACTCTCTCGACCCTCTTCAACCATGCTTCCGCCTCTTCCAAATTTGTAGTACCATTGAAATCTATCACTCCATACTTACGGAGCTTGTCATACTGTCCAATCCTATCTATTGGAGCTAGCATCGACCCTTGTGACCCCTGGCTCATAAGTGAAAGCCTGAGCAAAAGCTTAGAAGAATTACGGATCCATGGGGTTTGCTTGACACATTAGTGGAGGTGGTGGAGGCATTTCCTATTGCAAACTAGGTGCCTTAGGATTTGGAGCAGAATATGTCTCTGCATCTTGCGAGACATAGGATTCATCCGTGCTCCCTTGGCGAGAGCGAGATCGAGTCATAGCTGCTCGAGTTCTCCTTCGAGCCGGCATTTTCACTCTGTGAATATTAAAACCATAAAAAACTCTTAGTTCATGCAAAAACAAATTTTCAAAGTATGCAAAATAGTTCAAATCATATAATCAATTTCAATTTATGTGAAACAATTTCAAACAATGCGAGTCATTTATTTAAAACAATGCACATTCCTTTCATGCCTTAAACTACCCATTTTATGCTTAAGCTACTCTTAGAACAAGTCCTACACTTGGACCTAAACCTAGGCGCTCTGATACCATAAAATGTTGAATCCTGATTTCGAAGCCTAACATTCGAAGTCATAAAGCATGAGCATATTGCCCTATAGGGTTATCTCAACTGCTTCAGTCACCATCCCATATGAGTGGCTAGCTCATACCAGGACAAACATCAAAACAACTCCCTTCTCCTATTTTAGGACAGACCTTTGGGAAACCTCAATTCGGATTTTCAAATCTGACTTGTTCAGAACATTTGGGGCTCTATGTCTCTTGTTTATTTAGAGACAAGAGTCATCTCATTTGGAGGTCCCATAACAAAGTTATGGCTGAAAGAATCAAACAAGGTTTTGACCTAAATCATATTGTACCTATCTTGGGGAAATTAGCTTAACTATAATTTAGGGTATCAGATTAATACCATCTTAGGATGTTTAGGTCACATAGGCAGAAAGAAAAAGAAGTCAAAATGACAAACGAAATGAAAATACAGATGAAGCATAATCAACCTGAGACGAAGCAAAGTCAATTTAAGACGATGCAATTCTTAAGACAAAGCAGAGTCAACTTAAGACGAAGTAGAGTTAACTTAAGACGATGCAATTCTTAAGATGAAGCAGAGTCAACTTAAGATGAAGCAAAGTCAACTCAAGATGATGCAACTCTTAAGACAATATGTCTTTACAGACGATACAACCCTATAGACGATATGATGTCATCACAGACAATATGACGTCATCACAGACGATACGTCTTTACAGATGATACATCTTTATAGACGATGCATCTTTACAGATGATATTTCCTTACAGGTGTAATGACATCATCACAAACAATGTGATGTCATCATAGATGATACGTCTTTACAGACGATATATCTTTACAGATGATGCATCTTTACAGACGACGCATCTCTATACTCCTAACCATCTCCTCTTCTAAGGACCATAACTTTCAATCCAGATGTTCGAAAATTCTATATTATATATATTGTTGGAAAACTAAAGGAAAGATCTACAACTTTCTAGAAGGCACATTTGCCTAAAGCAGCCTAGATTAATCCAAACCTTCCCTTGAAGTCCGAACATGAACTTTTCCGTTATGAAAACTTAAAAATGCAATGAACAAACTTAAGAGAGAGTCTTGATCACAATGCAATTATATTCCATTTGCATCAAAAAATAAGAGTTTTACAAAGCTTTAGTGGGCATTTCAAGCCGCAAATACATTAATATTTTAAAGTTCCAAAATACAGAAGATACATTAACCAAGATTTGCTCAAGATACAACTAAAGTTTTGCTTTACAAAATTTGCTTCAAATACAAGGTAAACAAAAATCGGAGTGATTCCTTGAACCTTAACTATTCAATATCTTGCTCATCACTTGGATATGGGAGAAGAATGGGGGGTGAGTTTAAAGCCCATGGGTAATAATTTTATAATTGGTAACAAGCAAAACTATTTAAGAAGTCATTTCCAATGTAGAAATTCACGTTATTGCAAAATTATGTATGCATCACTTTTGTCAATTTATCATGAGCACATAAGCATATCAAAATGGTTTGAGTGGATCTAAAACAAAACATATTACGCATTTCTACATAATGGTCTTGCGTAGCCGTGAACTTATGGGAGTCCATGAAGGAGCTCCATGCTACTAACAAGCAGGCGTGAGAAGTTTTTTTGTCAAAGTGCACTTGACTTAACTTAGGGGACCACTACAAACCCACATAACATGTATTTCAAGACTTGTAAAACATATTGCCCAAAAGGAACATTTCAAAAACTTGATTTCTTAAGTTTGATATCCTTTCAAAAATCATTTTTAAGTATCAAACAGAATTTATATGCAAAATATGCAACACATTCTCAAAACATTCAAAGAGTAATAAATGCACATTTTTGAAGTAGTTGAAAATCATTTATTTCCCTTTCTTGAAAGAGGCATTTATGGCTCATTACTTAATTATAAAATAGTAACCCACCTTGAATTCTTTGACTATAACTTGTTCAAATGTGCCTCTCCTCTTGCTCCTCTTTTCGTTCTTGATTCACATTCAAAGGCAAAAATCACGAGTTCAAAAGGGTTGCAAAATTGAAAACCCACATAGTTTATTTACTAAAATTGGTCCTAGAGTACCTAAACCCATACTTTTCCTAAGCTTCATGAACCAAAACCCTTCCAAAAATCCAAGACATTTAAAATCTTCTTACCTTAAATCTTTGCCAAATGAAGGGATGTTTGGTTAAAAAGAAAGCTCTTATTTTCCCCTAGCTTTTTCCCTTCTTAAACAACCTCAAATTCTCTCTAGGAGGCTTAGAAAAGATGAAACCTTAGCTCGACTATTTTCTTTCCTCTCAACCACTGAAATCTCTCCTCTCTCTCTCTAATCATGTTTTTGGCTTCTTCTAACTCAAGCCCAACCTTTATCTTCTCCTTTTATAGCCTTAATGATTGCACTGTGTCCATTTTGCCCTTCAGTTAAAAGCCTTATGGTTTCTAAACTTATGAGACTTACCAAATTTACCCTTACACACTCTTACTACTTTAATACTTCAATTCCCTTAACCTATGTCATATTATCTTACCCACATTAGTAAGCTTAGTAATTCCAATATATATTAATCTAGTGTGACCCCAAAATTAATTTAATCATGCTTATTTATAAAAAAAATTCAGGGGTCAACAAGGTGAGTGGATCGCAAAAGCTTTTTGAAAAATTTGGAGGACTTGAAAAATTCTATAAAGGTAATTTTTACCTAGTTAGATTAAGCTTTACCCAATTTGACTAGGTGTTGAAGTAAAGGTAGGGTAGCCTCTTAAGGTGAAACATGACGAAGATATTATTATTCATCTTTCTCAGGTAAAAATTGTTATAAATTTACTTATGTTAAGTTCCATGAAAGTAATCTCTCTAATAGAATGAGTTGAGTATCTTTGTGAAGTTTGACTTGAATTTTTGTTTCAGGCTGCATTTGGTGAGTCCAACTAGTAAGAAACTTGATGAAGTAGATTGAAAAAATAATATTGGCATTTGTGAATCAGTTCAAAGGGATGTGAGGCAAACATTTGCATTTATTTAACAAAAATAAGATTGATGACATGCTATTGTTATATGTATTTCAAATGCTTATTATATTTCAATAGTTTTCATACAAGTATGAAATGCATACTTTGCCTTCTGATGATGTTTTGTTTTTGTTCCTCATTTTAACTAGATATCTACTCAGATTGCAGTTTTATATCTAGAAGTTGGAATGCATGCAGTATGAAAGAACAGGTATGCTATACTTCCAAAGGACTTTAAGAAAGGTTATAGAGCCAATGTGAAGAAGCTTGACACCGACTTCAAATTCTATAAATGATGAAGAGTTGTTGAAGGATGTGTAATTTTCCTTGCAATTGTTCAGGATTGTATAATTCACATTTTATTTCATAACAATAAAAGCACATGTAATTTGCTTTTATATTTTGAATATGTTAAATGTTGAATTTTTCAAGTCTTAATAAACTATACATTATATATAAATGCAATTTTTTAGTTATTTACATTTGATAATACGTACACAATTAAGATGCACATTAATATCTATATATTGCCTTAAATGTATATATGGATATTGCCAACATAATGACAAGAGTTTACTTTTATGTTAAATATTATTAGTAATGAACGAATAAATTGTTGCTTTTATTGTTACGAATTGTTACCTAAAAAAATCACTTTGTTGCTTTATCTATTTAACATTGCTGCCTAAAAAGACTTAAAAGTATTGCAATATCTATTTAACATTATTGTTGTAGTTTGAAACTAATGTGTTACATTAGTCAAAACTTAAAGCAACATTTTTTATTTTGTTGTCTAATCAAAAAGTTATATTGCCTTACACTTATGGCAATGCCACTTTTTGTAACGATATGAATTATATTGCGTTAATAAGAAGACAACGAAAATTGTACTTATAACTACGCTTGTGTTTGTTACCTAAAGCACTTTTTTCGTAGTGGGCTTAGGTTTGAACACTTCAAAATTAATTTATATTAAAATTAT
>JANIHY010000009.1:1562746-1574970 GCA_027479065.1 Erythroxylum brevipes
ACACTTCAAAATTAATTTATATTAAAATTATCTTTTACTCCCTTTTAATTTTGAGAGCTATATATTAATCTTTGACCTTCTTTTTTATGTATTTGTTTATTAAAATCATGTACTATATTAATAATAATGATGTAACTGTATTTACAAAAGGTTTAAAAGTGGTCATAATATAACCACTATACATAGGTGCATATCCATCCTTTACAACATCAAACTTCTGAAGAAAGTTCTCTCCCTCTTTTTCTATATTATTATTTTTCTACTTTAAATACATTTTTATGAAACAAGGCAATGTTTTATCTGTATAAACTCCTTTTGATTGTAGGGTAGATACTGCTAATTATTTGACTCATATAAGGAGGCCAAACAATCTCAAAATAATAAATATGCTTCCTCTTAGACTATTGTTTCTTTCTCCTTACTGTTATTTTTATATTCTCTTGACATATTTTTCATTTATATTAAATAAGTTATTGTATTGATTAAAGTCTATATTGTAACATGTGTGTTTTATGTAGTGAGAAATTTGTCTAGCAGTCTAAGACTATTGTCGTATATGAACATAAATCTATAACATAAAAGATTGTCTATTTTATTAATAAAATAAATATTTGGCAAATTAAACATCTTCATTATGCTCAAAAGTTTTGAATTATGTCAAAAAAATTTGTTCTACTAATTCATATATAAAAGAGTTACAACTATATTATCTTATATTACTTCTATGAAGTTTTTTTTTTGTCTTTGCTATGTATATATGAAATTTGTTGTACTAAATTTTAAATAATTTCAGTATTTAGTTTATAAGCTTTTGTCAAATATTAGACATAATTAGCTTCCAAAAAATAATTAGATAACTTCTATGAAGTTTTTGTTTCCAATTTTAAATAATTTCAGTATTTAGTTTATAAGCTATTGTCAAATATTTGACATAATTAGTTTCCAAAAAATATATTAGATAACTTCTATGAAGTTATGATAACTTCCAATTTAACAATTTCACTAAATTTTTCTTATTTTAAATGGGTTATGTTAAATTAAATTAGAGGAATATCATTTATATATGAGATTTAATATAACATGAATATGAATTAGGGTGAGGCTTAGAAAAATTACAAAAGAGTTATAGAATCTAAGATTATGAGCATGCAAGCAAAATTCAAATTCAAGGTATCTTATGTAACAAAGCAACTACCTCTGCAGATGATGACTTACCAAATATCATGAGAGTTGTAGTTAAGACATATTTAATATAATTTATTTAGGAAGCAACTACTTACTAATGAATGAAACATAAAATATTTGGGATTTTAAAAATTTTAGTAGATTAGAATGGCTTAAGATAGATACTTCATATGACTTTAGACATCTTGAGGTAGAAAGCATTCAAAGGCTTTAAGTTGGGAATCTAGTTTTTAGGTTTTTATGCTTCAAACAAGTGGATTTTTCTTTATTTTAATTATTTTAATAAAAAATAAAACTTTATTTATTTAAAGTCCATCTATATACTTATATAAATGGTCCCTATCTATATGACACTTCATGTTAATTACTCCAACAATAAGGGTTAACATTGTTTACCTTTAGATTATATTTGTAACAAATTGAAACTTTTAACATTTGAATGATATCTTTTACATTTTAGTTAGTATTTTAAAGTTAGGTAAAATTATTTTTTTACCTTTTGTTAGAAAGTTTATAATTGAACAGTGTTTAAAACTTATATTAATATATAGTTAAGTGTTCTAATTATGAAACTTATATTAATATATAGTTAAGTCTTCTAATACTTAGTTTTTAATTAAGTATCTATATTAGGAAACTTATGCAATTAACTATTTCCTTAACTTAAAATAAATTTAAGTGCTAATAATTAGTAGACTAGGAATGCCCAGAAACTTACTTTCCTAATTGAAATAACTAGACTAGGAAGAAAAGTATAAGGAAATGCCTATGTCATTCAAAAAAACATAAACTTTATAACTAATTTTAATCAAGAAATTAATTAATAAATGTTTTATTGTATATTAAATTTTTTTAATTTTAATTTCTAACATTTACAAAAAAAATGCTTCTTATAGAACTCTAGTTTACATGAATATCCTAGTTTCTGTGTGTGCGTGCGTGCATGTGTGTGGTTTATTTCTAGCTATATATCTGTGTGTGTGTGTGTGTGTGGATTATTTCTAGCTATATTTCCTTCTTTCCAAATTTCTCACATGCATTAACAAAAAATTAGCACCTACATTACACGTTTTTTCAATAGAGAAAAATGTATTACTATACTATGTTGTAATAATAAGAAATATCAAACTTTAGATAGGGAGAAAGGAGTTATAAAACCAATATAGCTTGTAAGCTATGCAATTTTTCTCCTAAAACTCAAGATTATCTACTTCTAAATTGCCAATATTCTCAAATGTTCTAATGCTAGGTGTGGAGAAGATGAAAAGCTTTTAATTCTTTAATAGTTGGTCATAATTCTTATTATGGGTTGAGAATGTAAGTTATATGCACAAAGGTGACCTAACTTCCTTTAAACTTGTGTTAAGTTGTCGAATTTGTACTATATGGAAGGAAAAAAATAGAAAAATTTTCAGGGATCAATAATAGAGTCCTTAATTTTTTTATCAAATCACATTCAAATAAATTAGAAAACAAATTTGGCCCAGGAGAAACATACCAATATAATTTTAAAGCTAGCACCTAATTGCATGTTTCTTTATTATTTAGGTTCCTTTCACTTAAAAACACTGAGCTAATGCTTTGTAATCTAAATTGAGCTTAACCTTGAAGTGATTTATCAAGATTGTTAATTCCTACTAAAGATGGCATTCAGGCCCAAGCTTGACCTAAGCTCGACCTGTTTAAAGTCAACATGCTATATCTAGGTTAACCAAGCCTTAGAATCCCTCAAGCCTACCTAGGCCCAACCTGATTGAGGCCCAATACCTATAAGGAAAACGATGTCATTTTTATTTAAAATTTAAAAATAAAAAATAAATTAGGTGGGGCCATGTTAGGTTCAGGCTCAAGTTTGATTGCCTCAAACATGATTGGGCCGAGGACTTAGCAAAGTTATGGTGCTAGGCCTGATCCATTGTCATCCCTAATTCCTATTGATGCTCTTCATTTTCTTTTCTATTCTTTTTACAAGCGTCCTTGTTTTCGCTTTTGATAGTAATTGAATAGGTTTAGCCTCTAGTAGTTAAATATGGATTAATTTGCCTCAAAATTTCACAGTTGAACCTGGATATTTTTAACCTTAGTTGTAATCTTTTCATCATATTTTAATTTATTTATCTTTTTAAAAATAAGGAATAACAATTTTACAATTAATTGAAGTTTTGTGAATTATTTGATTTAGCCCCTACATTAGTTCACCTGATAACCCTTGAGAAAATAGTTTAGAATATCAAACACTTATAAGGAAAGTGTTGATAATAACATAATTATAACCATACACTAATTGAGGTATCCAAATAATGAACTAAGATTCAACATTCAATTAATAATTAAAAATGTTGACACTGCATCAAATAAAATGTCAAAGTTTAAATATTTACAAAATTATTATCGTTTATAATCGTATTTAAATATTTAGTTGAAATAATCAAAAATATTAATTTATTAAATAAACATATTTTAAAATATATCCAAATTTATATATGTTTTACCTTAAAGTTTAAGTTCTTAAAACTTATCTATATATACAAATTTTTTCTCCATTCGTTATTTGTTATTCTTAAACTTTCGTCTAACCTTTAATGTCACTAAATACTTATAAAGTTCCATTCGACCCAAAACAAAATTTTAAATACCAAATAAGCCTGGAAGATAGGCATTATAAGAACATAATTAATTGTTTTCCTTTTAGCTTTTGTTTTCTTTTAAATTTCAAAAAAATCAAATATAGGGAACACATTAAGAACTAAACAAAGTAATAACTTGTTATACCATAGGGCTAGCTCTTTATCTTGAATGTATTAACATATAATGTATACGTTATATCCATTATACATTGTAACTAATTATAAAGCATATTCTTTTGTAGATTCTTATGTACATTCATATATAAATACTCCCTTATGTAATATTTTTACACATATAAAAAACAAAACTTTCTTCACTTCTTACATAGTATTAGAGCTTCCTTTTATTTCAAAGGATACCTATCTTCTAGTTCTCAATTTTCAAAGTTATTTTTGTCATTTATATAGCATTTGGAATGTACCAAACACTTCTACATGATTATAATGATGCAAATCCCAAGCTAAAAGGCCACTTCATGCGCCCTCACACTCCCTAAGCATATTAGCATCAATTTTTAAACTTCCAACTTTCAGAGGTTAAAGACAACTCAAAACAATGTCATTTGATTATTCCATAGTCAGTTAAGCTAAAGTAATAAAATACTCAATCAATAGTGGTGACATATCTTAATTTCTAGGTGGTCCAATTCTTTATACACCATCGTCATCTTGGTGTCATGTCATAGTGCCGCATCATAGTTGACCACCCAAGCTGCTACCACATCATCATATCATGTCATCAGTGGGACATGCTTCGCTACCACATTATAGTGTCACACCATCATTTTGTCCAACATGGCTTCCTTGTCATCTTCCTACATCATCACCAATTCAATCGGTTCAGTTCAAATCTATCGACTAAACTTTGATTGGTCAATTCAGCTATTTTTATGCTAATTTTTTAAAATTTATATTGATTATTAACATTTTGAGGTGTTCTAAACTCATTTTTGGGGTTAAATTTAACAAATTCCATCTCTAAGGATAGATTTCTTCAATTATTTGTAATTTTAAACCTTGCTAAATATTTTTTATCTTACATGCACTATGGATACTTCTAAGGCTCGTTAATACATTCCTCAACCAAGTAATGTCATTTTTGATAGATCTAACTATGATTTATAGGCAAAAGAAATATGTAGCTTTCTCAAAGGAACATTTCTTTGGTGTATATTTACTAGTGAGAGACCCATACTTACTTAAAGGCCACATGAAGAGTAAGATATGTTTATAGAACGTTTAGTATCTTGGGATGGTACAAATCATCATATTCTAACATGGTTTTGTAATGCCTATGTCAAAGTAATCAAGATTTATTTTTGACGGTTTGATACTATAAAAGAGGTATGGGATACTCTTAAAAGTCATTATTTTGTATCTGATGATTTCAATCAATTTCAACTTTATAAACAACTTCATCACAAGCGATAACAACCTAGTCAAGCCATTTATAGTTATTTAGCTGAACTATAAAAACTTCAAAATCTATTGGAATTTAGAGACCTTACTTGGCATAATACCCAAGTTGCGACAATCTATGCCAATCTTTGTGATTAAAAGCAAATTTAGTATCTCTTAATGACTCTCAGAGACAAGTTTGAACCTATCAGTAGTTCTCTTCATCATCAAAGATCTTTGCCAAATTTTGATATAGTAATCAAAGATTTTATTATAGAAGAAAATTGGTTAAACACCCTTCTAATGGAGAAATATATTTCATTTATAGACTTCATTTTTTCCACTCAGACGTCCTCTTATACCCAAACAAAGTAATTCTTCTAAGTCCTCACAATCTATGGCTACTTTTATTTCCATAGAGGGTATGATAGCAAATACATCTACATCTCCTAAATTCTCATTGAAAGATCTTTAAACTCTTATGTGGTAACTTCAAATAGATTTTAATACTATTTATTGCCCTGCTTTGTCTATCACACCAGGTGCTTCTTCTTCATAGTACTTTAATTGTGCAAGTTGTAACCACATAACCTTTAAATCTTCCATATTTAACTCCTAAAAAACTTCCTCAATTTCATATATTATCTAGACAATTAATAACTCTAATATGAATGTTCAAAGCATAAGTACTATTCAAACATCTATGTTAACTTTGTTTGACACTTTTCTTGTTTCTAAACTCTTATTAAATCTTATTTATGTTGACCAATTATGTGAACTTAGTATTAACTTATCTTTTTGAAGTTGCGGTTATACTACGTAAGATCTATAAAAGGGGAAGATTCTTAGGACATGGCATAAGGTTGGATGACTGCTTGAACTTACCTCCTTTTACTTTTTGTCCAAGCTTGTTATTAGTGTTGTTACATCAAACATTTGACACTCTTATCTCAAACTTCTTTCTGACCTTGGACTTGAATATTTAATTATTAGTGGTTCTTTAAGTCAAGTCAAAAATGGAGATTTTGATGGTATCTCGTGCCAAATTTATAAAAATCATACTTTTCCTCTTATTACTAATGATTATGTTTCCTTGGCACTTTTTAATTTCATTTATTATGACATTTGAGGATCTAGTCCTCATGACGCTATGGGATGTTTATGATATTACATGATCTTTGTTAATAATTTCTTTAGATACACATGGATTTACCTTTTACACATAGGCCTAAAATATTTTTTGTTTATTATCGACCTGTAAACATGATCTAAACTCAATTTTCTTGTAAAATTAAAACTTTGTGCATTGATAATGTTATGGAATATAAAGAAAAACCTTTCACTCATTTTCTTAAACAACAAGGAAACGTTGTCTAAAGATCTTATCTAGATAAATCTCAACATAATGGTATGGCTGAATGAAAGCACACACACATACTTAGTATTATCTAAGCTCTTCTCATTTTTTTCCTTCTTATTTAGAAATCTTTTAAGGAGATGTTGGTCTTACACTTCTCTATACTATCAATTCTATACTTATATATCTCTCCTTATGAATGCTTGTAAAATCATGCTCCTAATTATCAACTATATGAATATATCAAACTAGAACCATGAGCATGATTATATTGCTTTTATGGGTATGGGATAGAACATAAAGGGTATAGGTGTTAGGATCCACTATCACAAAGACTTCAAATTTCTTGACATATGACCTTTTAGAAACATAAGATGTTTTCATCCCTTTCAAAATTTGGTATCAATGAACCTTCATATCAAGTTTTCTTTGATCCCATTATATCCTTGTTTCCTAACATTTCTTTTACATGATCATATAATAGTTATAACAATTCAACACAACTTATGTTTGATCCTATCATATCTCCACCAATTTTCGATTCATCTTCTCCTTTAGATAATTCATCTCTATCCATTTATTCATCAGAACCTACTATAACTCAACTTGCTATTCATCATACAAATTGAGTAAGTCAACCTTTTATTCTTCTTTGATATTTTCGTATTTATTCTACTATTGTATCTCTATATGAACCTCATACATATCGTGAGGCAAATTTTGACCCTTTAAGACAATAAGGAATGGCAAAAGAATTACAAAAACTTACTAGCACCAAAATTTGGGACATGGTCAACTTACCTTCATAAAAGTCTATTGTGCTCTCTATAAATGGATCTATAAAATTAAGTTTCGATTTAATGGATCATTTGAGCGATACAAAGCCTAATTAGTTGCTAAAAGATTCATCCAAGAGTATGTATTGACTATAAGGAAACATTTGGCCTTAGTCGTATTCTTTTAGAAATTGCTGCTAGCAACTATGGTCCATTATTCTAGATTGACATTTAAAATGCCTTTACCAATAATGATTTTATAGAAGAAGTGGAGATGCAGCCTCTACCTGGTTATGGTAATCCACTAATAAGGTTTGTTGACTTCACAAATCCTTGTATGGACTGAAAGAAACTCCTCAAACTTGGTTTTCCAAATTTAGTTCCACTATTGGCTATATATTCTAATATATATATATATATAAACAATAGAGATATCTATTTCTTATTTCTATTTTATTTTTAATATTTTTAATCATTTCATTCGCGAACCTAGAGCTAGTTGGTTCTTCCCAAAATGCTAACTCTTATGATCATGCCATGCTCATTCATTAAAATAGATTAAGGGTTGATGATATGATAATTACTGTAATGATGCTCAGGATATTTATGTCTTAAATCATTTTTACATCAAAAATTTAAGATAAAAGTTTTGGATAATTTGAGTTATATTTTGGATCTTAAAGTTTCATCTGATGAATTTAACTATATCTCTTATAAGCCAAATATGTCATAAATCTTATATCTCAATCAAGTGTCACTGACACCAAGACTACTGACACTCCCTTTGAGCCTAATGTTCATCTCTCTAATATTGATGAGATTCTTCTTAGCGATAGTACTTTTATAATCAATTATTTGGTTGTATTATGCCTCACTATTTTTTATCCTAATATAGCTCATACAGTTCACATCTTCAGTCAATTCATGTCAATACCTTATATGACTCACTTCTCTACTATTCTCTGTATCCTTTGATATATCACAGGTACTCTCTTTCATGGTTTTCACTTTTGTCATTCATCTATATTAGAGTTATGAGTATATTCTGATGCTGACTAGGCTAGAGATCTAACTGATCGACGCTCAACCATTGGTTATTGTTTCTTTTTTGGCATATCTCTCATTTCATGTATATTATATATATAAATCTTTCTAATGTACATGTTATATATATTCTATATATTTTATATTATAATAATAGATAAAAGAATGGCATTTTGTGGAATATATGCATGCACCTTTAAGTTTGTTAATTCAGTAGGTGGCAAATTAAAAACAAACAATTATCTCTTGATCTAGCACAGAAGCAAAGTACCGAGCTTTGTAAACACAACTCATGTACTCCTCTGGCCGTGTTGGTTGCTTCACGATATGGGTGTTTCCTTTTCTTTCATAAATCCTTTATTTCACAAATCCTTTGTTTTGTGATAGTCATAGTGCCATATAGATTACTCATGCTGATGTCTTTTATGAGTGTATCAAACATATTGAGATTGAATGTCACCTTGTGTAGCTACATATTATTTAAGGAACTATTTAACTTGTCCCTACTTCACAATCTCAAATTGTGGATATTTTCACCAAATCCTATCAATCTCAACAATTTCATAAACTTGTTTTTAAACTCAAGATGTCCAATTCCTTACTACCTTGAGTTTAAAGGGGGATGTTAACATATAACATACACATTATTGGCATTATACATTTATGTAATTAATTATAAAGCATATTCTTGTGTAAATTCATGTATAAATACATCCTTGTGTAATAATTTTACACACCTAAAAATTCAGAGCTTTCTTCGCCTCTTATAAATATGAATATTATTGGCTATCAAAATTATTTATAACAAAGTATCACCTTTTAAACTAATAATATCATAATAAATACCAATAAGTAATCCTAAGATAAAATTTTAATTAAATACATTCTAAATGTGAAAAGATAAAACTATTTTTAGATGGTCTATATGTCTACTTATATTTTATTTTTAATATATATCCATAATTCTTGCCATGATTCTTGACATTGATAAAATTAAATGATGTCAAAGTTAATAAAATCAATAATCACATATGGCATTGACTCCCACTCAATCATAAGATAAATGATTAATTTTTTAATTATGAATTCATAATTTAATTTTTAGTCCAAGTCGAGCATCAAAATAAAAATTCAAAATATACGATTATTTGATATTATTTATTTAGTGATATAGATGCACTATTTAAAAAATTTTAAGAGTAACAGAAATACATTTAAAATTCTTCTCACCCTTTTTTCTTTTATTACATCTAAAATTTCAATTTAATTTATATTAAAATTACAAATTTTAACAATATTCAGTATAAAATTGTTTCCTTTGTTAGTTTTATACCAAATTTAAATTTTATAGTTTTGTATTCTAAAATTTTGGGCGTTAAACATGGAAAAAAACGAGTTTCTTAACTCATTAGAATTTGAAACTTATTTATGTGAAAATGATGAGAACTGCACAATTACTAATCACTATCGCTTGTTTTCTTTAACGAAAAACATCATTCCTTTATCGTAACTAGTACTCAAACAAATAATTTGAAAGTGTCAAACATCCAATTAGTAAAGAAGATATCTCGTGTACAAGACTCTTCATTTTACGAAATTCTAAAGAGGGTCATAATATAAGCAACCTTTTCTTTATATTGTTATAAAGAGTCATTTTCTATGATTTAAGCTTGTAATCTTATAATCACAAGAAACAACTTTATCGATTATTTCAAGACTCACCTTAAAACGGCCATGCAAAGTTAGTTAACATATATTTCAAATTCGTTTTCAAGTAATACTTAGGATGGATTCGCATGTAATTGATTGGACAGGTTATCACACTTGCTGTCTACATGATCCGTAAGAAAATTTCTGAAGGAAGGACCTATTCAATAAAGATTTTGTAGCTTAATCACCGTTACTTTTGATTAGGGTTAGAGTTCTACTTTGCACGGTTGGCTTCTAGTCAAAATAAATGAGCATAACACTACTTCTGGAAAGCAAAGAGGAGATATCCGACAGGCCGGGGCGAGAAAAAGACAGGAGAAAGTGGCGGACTAATTTTGTCTGAATTCAGAACTGATAAAAGGTTTGGAAGACAGACGAGAAACAGTAGCCACATCTCTAAGTAGATAAAGGACGTTTTGTCTATCTCTTGGTCGTCACTTTCATTTTCATTCCCAAAATTGTGCTCCCAGCGTAAACTGAAAGAGTCCGCAATTAATTCCCAGTGGCCAACATCAGCAACTTCTTTTAAGTTAATTCATATCCAATTAGTAATTCTTAATTTCCTGAGTTTGGCCCATTTGTTTTCCCAATTTTAGAATTTCCTTGCTTCATTTTTCATAATTTAAACTTTGAAAGAAAGCCATATTCCACTATTATGAATTGAAGGGCTTACTTGGAGAGGGGATTTAAAAATAGAAGGATACCAATACAGCTTCATAGAACTAATGATCCACCGCAAGAAAATAACAAAATAGCGACGGAACTTTACGGATCAAAACAAACCGTTGGTAATTACCGACGGAAATACTATATGCATCGATAATGTTGTTTGGAAATTTAACTTTAGCGGCGGTATAAATTTCTATCACTAACTTTCGTTGGTAAATATCGTTGTCAATCGTCGGCTTTCAACTCTATGAAAACGACGTCGTTTGATTTGGCTGAAATGACTCATTTTTGTTAACTTAAGAACCTCGCCGCTTCTTTTGCAAAACGACGTCGTTTTGCATTAAATTAACCGTCGGTGTTTGGGAATGAAGATTTAAATGTTTAAACCTACCAAATGACGTCGTTTTGGATAATTTGTAAACCAAATGACGTCGTTTTGATTATGTTTTAAACAACTCGAAACCATCCCCTCCCTCCTCCCACCACCCCCTGCACCTATGTCGTCTTCCTCCTCCTTCGATCTGCCTCCTCCTTCTGTTTCCATCGCCATCGTCTAGAGTTGTGTTGTAGTCGCGGACTTCTGGCGTCGTCTTCTCCACCGGGCTTAACCGAAGATTTTATTCTCTTCTCTTTCCTCTTCTTTCTCCGATGATTAACAATCCGTGGTTGATATTTTTGGTTCATATGGAGTTTGTGTTTAGTTTTGATTATTAATTAGTGATTGTTAATGATGGGCAGTGATTGTTAATGGATAAAGATTGAGAATTTGTCTTGAATTAGGGTTTATTTGTTTATGCATACCAAGTGTTTGGTTAAATTTCAGACTCCTTTTGGCATATTGAATGATTCTACATGCTAAATCCTTATAGGAGTGTCATTCCTTAAAATAGAATTGTAAAAGTGGTCTATAACAAAAATACTAGCTCCTAGAGTCATTGCCTAATACCTCACTTCGAAACCATATTCTAGGATTGTGTAGTTACCTATAAGGAGGACATCATTGAGTCGAATAAGAAAACTTCAAGAAACTTTAGCAATAATTCTTGTAGGAATTTAGTAAAAACTTTACACTTTTAGGTAACTTAGTTTAAGATGTTATGGTTCAAACAAGATCACCCTCAAGCTACTTTCATAATTTGCTTAGCATTCAAAGGGAAAAATAAATATGGTGGATAAGATTTTTTATAGGATAGATTTTTTAAGCCTCTTAAACATCTCTAAACAAATATTCTAACTCTATTCAAAGCTTGTTCATCTACTAAAAGCTTTAAACATTAATTATAAAGCTTTTTGTAAGTTATCTTGCAATATTGCTCTTTAAGGTTACCTATCATCACTTAAACAACTTTATTGACACTTTAATATTTTGTTATCATCAAAACTTTGTGTTTTAACCAACTTAGTTTAACAAAGGAAATCCATATCAATACAAAACCATAAAATCATAGTCTACATTCT
>JANIHY010000009.1:1643615-1665937 GCA_027479065.1 Erythroxylum brevipes
CCGTTATGCTGCCCGATTTTCGGTAAAAATCGGGTTAAGATAAGAATAAGAATTAAGAAGTTAGTTTGGTAAAGATGGATTTATGAGATTGGTATTAATATTAAGAAGATTGTATGGTTTGAATGTGATTGAGTAAAGAGAAAAGGAATGAATAAGAGAAAGAAATAAAATAAAAAAATTTATACCGGATTTGGATAGTCTAGGTTTCCAACGCGAGTAAGTTTCCTTTGCTTTGTTCAAGGATGTCGGCATTTGATTCAGTTCAATTATTGCGTTCGCTTGTATGTTTCGATTAATTAAATTCGGTTCCATTCCCTTTAATTTCGAGTTGAGTTCGCTTTGTTTTCGATTTATGTTTCCGCTTTCGATCAATTTGCTTCCGATGTGTAATTTGATTCGTATTCCGATTTGATTCTGCTTTATGTTCCTTTTATTCGCTTCGATTCGCTGGTGATTCCGTTTTTGTGTTGCATTTCGCTTTGTTATCCGTTTCCTTCGCCTTTCGTTTTCCGGTTGGGATCCGGTGTTTCGGATCGGGTTCCAACACATAAGGTATTACAAAGCATTAGAGGGCATTTTAGTCCTAATACATCAAAAGTATCAAAAGTCAAAATACAAAGAAAGGTCATTTCTCCAAAATGCTATCTAAAGCCTTGTTTTCCAAAAGATGACTTCAAGGTTAAAATACGTAGGAGTAATGCCTCAATCCTGATGCGGATTACTCATTTTCTCGTTCATCGCTTGTCGAGGGAAAAAAGGGATGTGAGCTCGACGGCTCAGTGGGTAACAATTTAATAACTAAGAACAAGCATGCAAAATTCTTTAACCATTATTTTCAAAGCAATTTTAGCAAAATCATTTTTGCCATAAAGAAATCCCCATCATTTTCAATTGATCAAAACATTTACAAAATCAACAAATACAAAGCAATGTCACATAAGCACATAGAAGATGGTTTGGGTGGATCCAAACGAAACGTACTACACATTCCCGCGAAGCAGTCATGTGTAGCCGTGAACTTATGGGAGCCCGTGAGGAGCTCCAATGCCACTAGCGGACAGGTGGGAGAAGTCTATGAACAGACAAGTGCACTTGACTATTAAGGGACCACCATAAACCCATATAATCATGCATTTCACATAATTCACACATAATTTCCCAAAAAGGAATTTTTTCGAAATCACATTTTCTAATCTTTTTCACTTGACAAACAATTTTACAAATATTTCCACAATGTATTTACATACAAAAGACACGTAATACAAGTTTAAACCATCCAAAAGAGTAATAAATACAACATTGGTAAGTCATTGGAAAGCAATAAATTGCATTTATGACAAGAAATTTAATGTGCTTATTAACTCAATTATTAAAATATCACCCACCTTAATTCCTTTAGCTCTAGGCTTGATCAATTTGTCTTTTCTCTAACTCCACTAGCCTCTCTTGCCCTTCATCAAAACACAAAAATCCCAACATTACAAGGGATATCAAAATTGGGCAATTTAAGGCAATAAAGGCATGAAATTGATCCTATAAAACCTTACCCATGCTTTTCCTAAGCTATTTGAACCAAAACCCATTAAAGATTCCAAAGGATTTTGAAAACAACTTACCTTAAAAGCCACCCACGAAAATCACTTCTTGCCTCTAATGGAGGATTTCACCTTCCTCTTCCTTCTTCCTTCTTGAAGAACTCTCAAATTCTCTTTTCTAAAGCAATAATTGACAAAAACCTAATCTCCTCCTCTTCTTCTTCTTCTTCTTCTTCTTTTGTCCACCGAAGGTCTTCCTCTTTTCTTTTCTTTGTAAGTTTCGTAACTCTCTTTCAAAAGCCTTAGCCAATTTTTGTCTCTTCACTTTCAAGCCTAAGTCTAAAACGATGTAGCTTCACTCTTCCTCCTTTTTACTTGCAATTTTTGTCCTCTTCACTCACTCATACGACCACACCTCTCTTGTTTCCTTTCTTCTTGCATTAATGATTCTAAAAAAGGCTAAATTACCCCTCCTTATTAGCCTTATACTTTAAGAACCTAAGTGATCTACCCAAAATGGCCTTACTCATCTTATTTCTTTACTTTTTTACTAACTCCATACAAAACTCTAATTAACTCTTAATCCCTCTATTAAATTTCCATCAACCTAAGCATTAAAACCTCAAATTATTCTAACTAAAAGGAATTAAGCAAACTAAACCTCAAAATAAATTTAAACATGCTTATTAATAAGAAAGAGGAATCGGGGCCCAACATCTACAAACATCAAATCCAAATCCTTTGATTCTTCTACAGTAGTCACAATGTAATCAAATTTTAAAATTAGCAATCAAAGAATTTTTTCAATCACTCGAACGTCTTCCATCGGCTCTCCTTATCTCTTTAATTGATTCATAAAAGTCAAAACTCTACCAAAATACTCTTCTATAGATTCAGAATCCTTCATCTTGAGATTTTCATAGTCACATCTCAAAGTTTGCAGGCGTACTTTAATTACTTTGTCTTTTCCTTTAAAACGATTCTATAAAATCTCCCATGCTTCTCTTGCCATATGAGTAAGAGTGAGCGCTTGTTGATCCTTCTTTCTAGCTTTCTAAAGCAGTTCCGTTTTTGCTATCGTTAATGCTTCTTCACGTTCCAGATGATTGCAACCTTTCTCTACAATATCCCACACCTCTTGTGATCCTAGCAATGTTTTTATTCTGATACACCGGTTGTCATATTTCTCCTTATTAAGTTTCAGAAATTGGAATGGTAACATTCCATTCATCTTAGTTTTTACTGCGGAATACCTTCAAAATACAATTTTTGGTGCTTTTGTATATCTTCTGGCAGTGGCTAAACTGATTTCTAACTCTGATGCCACTTTGTTAGATAGTAAAAAATACGAAAGAGGCAAAAGAAACAAAGGAATAGAGGCTAAAAAATCTTCTGTATTATTAGGTAAATTATTGTCACATAACACATGAAATATGCCCATATAAATATAGGGTTACAAAACCAATTCTTGATAAACTAAACTACTACTATTTAACTTAAACAATGACTCTAACTAATAACAACTACTACTATTTAACTAATCACTCTAACTAGGACTCTAACAATAATAATTCAAATTTATTATGTAACATTAAGAACCTAGAAAAATAACTGGGGGGGGTAACCAAAAAAGGAGATTGTAGAGATAATTTGAATGTTTCTCATGCTTGTGGGTATTCAAGATTGTGAAATGTATGACCATCGTAAAAAGGGAAGGCATGAAAGCACTCTTGATAAAGTACAATGACGTATTTATATAAGAGTCCTCATACATGCTACAAATTGACATTTATTAATTACCTACAAGTTGAACATTAACCTAAATTTTCACTTGTTAAACAAGAAGAGGAATGTCACTTTAGAAAGACAATAGGCTAAAGATGTGAAACTACAAAAATTATTACTAGCTTGTTTCATCCAAGAGGTAAAATGTTCTAATTGGCCGGCCAATGTTATGTTGTTAAAGAAATCAAGTTGGAAGTGGAAGATGTTTATTGATTTCATAAATAAAGCATGTTTCAAGGACAACTACCTATTTTTCACAATTGATGAATTAATGGATTCCACTTTAGTATATGAACACTTACTTTATATATAATTAGACCTACATGGGGAAAAACAATTAGGCAGTGACCTTTTTCATTACTAACAAGGGAACATATTGTTACGGGATTCAATTATTTCGAAGTAGAAGATGTTTATTGATTTCGTAAATAAAGCATGTTTCAAGGAAAACTACGTATTTTCCATAATTGATGAATTAGTGGATTCCACTTTAGTATATGAACACTTACGTTATATACAATTAGACCTACATAGGGAAAAACAATTAGGCAGTGACCTCTTTCATTACTAACAAGGGAACATATTATTACGGGATTCAATTATTTAGAAGTGGAAGATGTTTATTGATTTCATAAATAAAGAATGTTTTAAGGATAACTACTTGTTTTCCATAATTAATGAATTAGTGGATATCACTTTAGTATATGAACACTTACTCTATATATAATTAGACCTACATAAGGAAACACAACTAGGGTCGCTTTCATTACTAACAAGGGAACATATTGCTATAGGATTCAATTATTTTGGGTTTAAAAATACATGACTATGTACCAATAACTGTGTAAATGCTAGAGCCATAGTCAGGAAGGCATATATAGATGATATGATTGTCAAGATAAGGGAACATGATGATCATATTTTAGTTTCAATGTTCTAATAAACTAAGAAGTTATGATATAAAGCTTATCCATAATCTTTTTTTACTTTTTTATTTTTATGTAATTTCATCCAGTCGTATTTAATTTCAATGCACTCTTATGCGAATACATTCAATTAACTTCAACAATTCCTATTTGCATTTTTTATGCCTAATTTACATCAATTTTCATTATTTTGAGCTTAATTTCATTTTTATCTTATCTTTTTATTCATTTAATTCGAATTAAATTTCAATTATGAATCTTTTCTATAATAACGTTTAAATAATTTCTAATAATGGCTCATTTTCTTTTAAATAGTTTTTTTTATAAATGCACTTTATTTTAGTTTTGGTCAATTAGAGTTTAATAGGACATTTCCATTAATTTGAATAATCTCGAGAAAATATGAAAAAAAGAGAAATTTTTGGGCAATTTTGTTTAGAAAAAGGATCTAAGAAAACAATAAAAGTTAGAATTAAGTTGTAAAAAAGCGAAAAATATAACAAAAAATGGTGGGCCACTAGATTAAGGGGAAATATCAAGATCATTAGATGAAGAAGGGTATCTTGGTCTTTTCTCCTCGATATTCTGATCCCCAATTAACTTAAATAAGAAGAGGTTTTTGGGTAGGAATGATATATAATGAGTGGGCAAGTGGCCTAGGCCTGACTTAGACTTAAATGTTTCCTAACCTGAAATGACTTACAAAAGGAGAATAATGCTTACCTTTGAAGTTATTGATTCAAAAGAAGTGGAGCTTAAGGACTTACCTGGAGTTGCCTTTAGCTTAGCAAATTGGTTTGACAAGGAATATAACATCCTAAGACACATTAAACTATATCTAGTATAAGTCATACATTACTTACTTTTGGATTTGGATTTGGATTGTATGCTACCACTTATATGCTCATTCTTTGGACATCTTACGAATATATGCCCTATATTGCAACAAGACTCCATTTAAGAAGCTAATGTAATAGAGGGTTTTTCTAGTCAACCTCAACAAAAATATGAACCTTATTTGAATCACTATAATCCAGGATGGAGGGACCATCCAAAGTTGAGCCATAGAAATCAAGGAGGGTAACAACATATCAACCTCACATTTTTAATAAACAACCTCAAGCCCCTACACTTGCTTAACCTCAATCTTCAAATTTAAGCATGTCTTTAGAAGAAATTGTTAAGACACTTGCTACTAACACTCAACAATTTCAACAGGAAACAAAAGAAAGCCTTTAAAACTTAGGAAATCATTTCACTCAATTAGCCACCTCTGTAAGTAAATTGGACGGACAAGCATAAAGAAAATTACCTTCCTAAATGGTGGTGAATCCTAAAGAGAATTTTAGTGCAATAACTTTGATAAGTGGTAAAGAAATTCAATCTAGATCTTTCTTACCAATGGAGGTATAAAAGAACGATGAAGGAGAAAAGAAAGATGAACTTCCAACTCAAGAATCCATAAAAGTAAAAAATGATTTATCTTCATAGATATTAATTAATGCACATATACCTCCTTTTCCTAGCACGCTATCTAGACCAAAAGAAGAGAACATGAAAAAGAGATCATAGCAACCTTCAAAAAGATGGAAATCAATATACCACTTCTAAAAGCCATCAAACAAATTTAAAAACATGCAAAGTTATTGAAAGAGTTGTAAACAAATAAAAGTAAGTTGAAGGAAAAGTAGCGAATAATTTTGGGTAAGAATGTATTAGTTGTGATAAATAGAAAATTACTAGAATAATAAAAAGATCCAGGCACATTTACACTTCTGTGTGTTATTAGAAATAAAAAAATTGAGCGTGTCCTGCTAGACTTAGGTGCATTTATTAATGATATGTCATACTCAATTTATCAAGCTTTAAATATCAATTCTTTGTATGAAACTAATGTAATTATTTAACTAGTTGATTGATCTTATATGCATCCTGTTGGAGTTATTGAAGACGTTTTAGTCTAAGTTAACGGTTTGGCATTTTTTGTAGAGTACGTTTTAGTCCGAGTTAACGGTTTGGCATTTTCTTTGGATTTTTAAATATTAAAAATGGATGGTGATAGTGTTAAACACTCATCTTTGATTTTATTGGGTAGGTTGCTTATGAAAATGACCAAGACACAAATCTATATGAATGAGGGTACTCTTTCCAATGAGTTTAATGGAGAGATAGTAAAGTTCAACATTTTCGAACCAATGAAGTACCCTAATAATTTACAATCTGTTTATCATATAGATATTATGAATTCATTTATGAAGGATATGTTTAAAGAAGAAAGTGTTGAAGATGATTTCGTGTTTAAGGCTAACTCCAAAGTGAATCAGCAAGTTGATGAAAATTATAAAGTTAAAGAATCATAAGAAAATGCTATCTTCTATTTTGCAAGCTTTGAAGATAGAATTGAAGGCCTTAATTGATCACCTAAAGTATGTCTATTTTAGTGATGGAGATTCATTACCTGTGATCATTTCAAAAAGGTTAAAGGGCAAAAGGAAAAATTGGTAACACTACTTAAAGAATATAAAAATACAATTGGTTGGACTTTAGCAGACATAAAAGGCATTAGCCTAGCGATTTGTCTGCATAAAATTCATTTAAACGAGAATCCTGAACTAAAATGAGAATTTGAAAGAAGACTTAATCCAACAATGAAAGATGTGGTAATGAAAGAGATTTTAAAACTAACATGACTATGATACGAAACTAGAATGATGAGTTGTTACTAATGAGGGTACAAAAAAGGTGGCAAATGTGCATTGATTTTAGAAAGTTTAACTTAGCTACTAGAAAAGACCATTTCCCATTACCCTTTGTGGATAAAATGATAGAAAGACTTGTTGGTAAATCATGTTTTTATTTTTTGGATGGTTTTTCATGTTGCTATCAAATAACAATTGCTCAAGAAGATTAAGAAAAGGCTACATTAATATATCCCTTTAGAAAATATGCCTTTAGGTGAGTGCCATTTAGTTTTTGTAATGTTCCAAGTATATTCCAAAGATGCATGATGAGTATATTTTCTAAGTATATTAATAATTGTATTGAAGTAGTTATGGATGATTTCACTATTTATAGAGATTCATTTGATGATTGATTAAATCATTTATCTAAGGTTCTTAAAAGATGCCTTGAAATGAATTTGTTGTTAAATTATAAAAAAAATGTCATTTTATGGTAGATCAGGGCATTGTTTTAGGAAATGCAATATCATCTAGAGGATTAGAAGTTGACAAAACAAAAGTGGATTTAATTATGAACTTACCTTACCTTACAAATGTTAGGGAAGTTTGATTTTTTCTTGAACATGTACTTTGATCTTTTCTTGGACAAGTAAGGTTTTTCTTGTAGTTTCATTAAACATTTTTCCAAGATTGCCATACCATTATCAAAGTTGTTATAAAAGGAGATTCCATTGGACTTCAAAAAGGATCACAAGGAAGTTTTTGAAAAACTTAAGGAATTATTAACAAGTAAGCCTATTATTCAACCACCAAATTAGGATCTTCCATTTGAGATCATGTCTGATGCTATAAATTATACAGTGAGAGTTGTTTTAGGCCAAAGGGTTGAGAAACAAAGTCATTTTATCTTTTATGCTTCGAGAACATTAGATGCACAAATTGTAATTATTCTATCAATGAGAAAGAACATTTGGTAATTTTTTTTACTTTATATAAATTTAGATCTTATTTTAAGGTTATTGTGTACTTTGACCATGCAACATTGAAATTATTTTTGGCAAAGAAGGAGTCTAAACAAAGGCTAATATGATAGATTTTGCTACTTCAAGAGTTTGATTTGACAATAAAGGATATTAAAGGTGTGAAAAATTTAGCAGAAGATCATTTGAGTAGGTTGGTAAGAGATGAAAATATTTTACCTATTTCTAAACCTTTTTCTAATGATCATTGTTCCAAATGAAAGTTATGGTTCCAAGATGTTCACCTTGTTAATTATTTATTTACTAGAACTTTACCTATTACATTAGTAAGTTTAAGAAGGAAAAAAATAAGAAATGAGGCAAAATATTATGTTTAGGATGAACCGTACTTATAGAAGTTATGTTCTAATCAAATTATAAAGCATTGTGTGCCAAAAAATGAACAATATTTTGTCTTAACTTTTTGTTACAATTATGCATATGGTGGATATAAGGTTCCAATCATGCATCTCATACATAATATATATCAAATATAAGTAGTGGAAAATAAAACAAAACCTCAAAAATCATATCTACTCATGCATCTAGATATAGAAAAAAAAACATGAAATGTAAGATGTTTACATACTTTCCAACAATCTCCTTCATTCTTTAATCTTCTCAACGATGGGTTGTCGTAAACCATAAAGATCAACGTAGACTATCTCTAATGAAAGTCCACTCGAAGATAGAAGGATGAAACATCACTAGGAGATGATTACAATTCTTTCTTTGTGCTAGCAAAGACAAGAACTCTTGTGAGAGTTAGAGAGAAAAAGAGTATGTGTGTAAGAAAGAACCTTTTTTTCACTTGTAAGAAAGAACCTTTCTTTCACTTGTGTCATATATAAGATGTATGAAAATTATCTATATTTTTGCCCCATTTGGCCTTCTATAATCCCATCACGGATGGAGACTTATGGGAAGTTAATGATCATAAATAGCATGCATTAATGGAAGTTATGGGAAGTTAATGACCATCAATAGCATGCATTAATGGAAGTTATAGGAAGTTAATCACCATGAATAATAATGAAAGTTTTGGCAAGTTAATGATCAAATTGGCAGCCAACAACACTTGTTTATAATTCATTCCATGCAACGTTTTCTACCACGATTACATCGCGATTCAATCCCGAAACACTCTTTCGTATCTTAAATCATCATTCAATATCATTTTACTCATCCTTCGGATCTCTTATGTGTGTGCCCCATTAGGTTCATAATTTTGTTGGCTACTTAAATTAACACTTAATTCAAGTAAGTCAAGAGTGGTATCTAACAACATGTCATGACTCCCATTTGATCGGAAAGTCAGTAGTTTGACTACGAATCCTCCTATATGTAATGTTGCCCTGCAATTCATCCTTTCACCATCTATACCCCACTTAGTTTAGAGTATGGTCAAAGTGTTAACTTCCACTAGACTGGCTATGTCACATCTAATCAAAATGATATTAGATCTTGTCCTGAGGATCTCATTACTCTATGTATCATTGAAGACTCTCTTCATGACATATATCTGATCTAGCTAGAGACTCTCGAGTAATGACGCCAGTAAGAGGCCGAGGGTATCATCTCCTTCTATCAAGAGTAGTAAATTATTTATTGGCTACTCAATTACTTCTGAATACCTCAAGTTGTACCTAATCACCATCCTATTCAGGCATTGATGAGTAGAGTTAAAGCACATGATCAGTATCCGAAATATCCTTGAGCGCCTTAAATTAAAGGATACTTACATTATATATATATATCTTCATATCACTTTTTTTTAAATATCTGCATTACTCTTTTATTGTCACTTCTGCATGTGGGTCTACCGGAAACAACCTCTCTACTATGTAGGGATAAGGCTGCGTACTATCAGTCCTCCAGTATATATATTCTAAAAATATCTTCACATCAATTTTTTTAAAATATCTGCATCACTCTTTTATTATCACATCTGCATGTGGGTTTATTGAAAACAGTCTCTCTACTATGTAAGGATAAAGCTGTGTACTATCAGACCTCCCCAGATCCCGTTTTATTACGAAATTTCGGATTGAGTGTGATGATGATGATGATGACTCTTATTCTAATATATCCGAAATATAAGTGCATGATTTGATTTCATATGATTAAGATTGAGAAATCATTTTATATGAATAAATCTACTATAATTGGAAGGAGTTGCAAGCAATTGTAGAGATTAGTTAACATAAATTCTTTACATTAAGTCAAATCTAAATATTTATAGATTTAATTTAAATAATTAAATATTTAAAAATTGATTATATAATCCTAGGAGTTTTAACTAGAGACATTTATGTTAATCAACTGGATTAGTTATTAATAATCTTGATAAAGGTATTAACATAAGATAGAAAATTTCACAATCCAATAATCAATAATATAATTACATGGTAAAAGGTTGATTCTTAGGAGAATTCATGACCTATCCATTATTATTTGATATTGGTTTTTCTAAGCCCTTTCGTCAATCCTGGGTTTAGAATTATTTTAATTTTTAGTTTGTTTAATTAGTTTAATTTTTAATTAAAATCCAAAATCTGATCCTTAGATTAAATATAAAAAAAGGTAAGTACTAGTAATTACAATCTTCGTAAGATTGACTTTTACGTTTCTATGTTAACTACAATTATACCGTGCACTTGCATTAAATGTAAATATTAACCTAATCACAATCAATTAGTTGCCTTGTAAGCAACTAAAGTTGAATATACGACAGAAGCTTATAAAGAAATGCCTTGGATGACACAAAATTCTTAAATTAGACCGAGACCAAGAAAAATATACGTTGCATTGCAACAATTTAAGTACTGTTCACTAAACCAAAAATTCAATCTTTCACTATCGAACAAAACATATCCGTCTTCATTATCATTGAATGCAAGAAGTATTAGAAGAAAAGCATATACAGCTTGACAAAGTTTATAAAGATAACAATCAGTTCGATATGATGACCAAAATAACTTTGAAAAAGAACTTCGAAGATTACTGTTAATGAGTTAGTATATCCTCATTGTAATCGTACTTCAATACATTCCCACAAAATTTCCCTTCACTTTAAGAAAATTTTCCATAATTTAAAGAAAAATTTCACATAGAAATTATGGCGTTCTTCTATTTCCTACCTGTGTTCATATTATTTTAAATACCCATTTAACTATACAAAGAGGAAAAAGAAAATACAGCTTTTAAACGTTTTTTCTTTCCCAACATGAACCTCATATTTTCGAAAAAAGAAAAAACATGAACCTCATAAAATGCATACTATTGTGAAGACTTAATATATAGTTACTCCATACATATAACACTTCAATCCTTGGATCATCTTTTAGAAGAATGGAGGCCTAACCAATAATATAAAGTAAACAAGGAAACCAAAATTCTTAACAATTATATTAAACCTACAGGTCCTTTCTATGGAGAAGTTAAAATATTTCCATATTACCCTACCATTTGTTTTTTCTATTTTTCTTCTTCCACACTCACAATTTCTATTATCCTCCACAAAGTTTGAAATTAATCAGGGACTTGCATACCATCAAGAATTGCCTCACAATCCCGTGCCTTCAGACAATGCAAAAAAAACCACTAGAACAACAAATCTGTCCGCATAGACAGTTGTCTAACCAAGATGATAACTGGAGAAGCTCAATAAGCAACCATAAGCCTCCGGGAAAGCAGTTCACAGTGCTAAGACTTGAGACTTGTGATCAATGCCGTTGAATATCAAAGTCCCAGACATGGGAACAAATTGCTGCGTTATGAGCTGTAATGAAGCCACAAGAAGCAAAACCACAAATGAAAAAGTTAGGTTGAAAAGCTAATAATAAAGGTCGTTAGAAATGTGTTTAACTATCTATACTAAGGAATTAAGGAGACCTTGATCACTTCTTGTGATGCAATTCCTCCAATGAAGGCAGCAACAGCATGAAGCTCTGAAGCACCAAATCGGCACATTTCGCTTATAAGGTCCTCAGCCAAGGTTGAACCATTGCAACCCAAGTCATTAAGCAAACTCACTGCAGTAGTTTTCAGTCGAGATATATCATCATCCATTTCCCTGTTAGAGAAAAAAAGGGTTGGCATGCAAGTCTCAGGTTTCTAGGCACATTATATTGGTTTTGAAAGCAGAGGGCAGCTAACAAGGTTTCATCTGTTACCCGTCAAATTGCCCAGGAAAGCTATTATAATTAGCAGCAAAACGGTCAACTGCTCGAAGCAGGACGTAAAACCCCATGGCAACACTGCAAAACATAAACATAAAATCACAGATTGCTTGCATCAAAATTTACTTTCCCCGACTATGCTTTTATTAATAGAGGTAATGTAAATAAATCTTAACTAGAAGAATAAAATACCATTCATCACAAAATGATGTCTCTTGCCTGCTGTTTTCCAATATTTTGTTTCGGGAAGAAGCAATAAGATTGAAGAACATGGATGGATAAATGTATATCACCTTGTTGGTCTTAAAGCATAAACAAGTAACCAAGCCATACCTGTACTCCTCATTGGTTATATACTTTTGCAGATCTGGTATGGAAGGGTTGTTAAACTCATCCTCTATAAGGCGATATCTGCAAACCTGGAAACCAATAAACCAGGGAAACTTTAGATTTCTTACCTAAGTGTTAACCATAAGCCTAAATAATTAGCTGCCACTTCACTCATCTGAACATTCTTCTGAAGCAATTTTCAGTTTCCAAGAATGCACATTTTAACGTGTGATAGGCTTGATCTAAAGGTGCAAACTTTGTGAGTAATCCAATGCAAGGTATTACAAAACTCAATAACAACAATTCATGTCAGATTGTGTTCTAACCCAAAAACAAATGCAAAATTTTAGTAGCAATGCTCTTTAGAAGATAAGAAAATACAAAGTTTAGCCAGCTCAATTACCACGAATCATGCTAGATTCTCTGTTAGAACCCTCCAAAAGAAAGTTTTCTGACAGAGAAATTCTTAAAACAGAGCACATACTTCAAAAAAGCATGTTACAGTTGCCAAGATGATTTTGTCACTTTTGTTACCAATATTTAACATGGAAATGCAATTATTAGATTTGCAAAAACTTTAAAAGCTTACCTTTAGTTTTCTTGAATTTTTACAGAAGCTTTTTATCATTGTCTTTGAGATGCTATGTGGATCTCTACCAATTTTCTTTAGAATTTCTCTTACTCGACGCTCAACAATAAGAAAATCAGCCTCAGCTTTTGCTTGGTATATCTTCTGCAAATTTACGTACAGCCTACAGGAGAGTTGATATAGCACTAAAATATGGAACTCTAACAACAGTGGACAGAAAGATGCATAACTCACTCAGTAGAGGATGTCATATCTGGTATTGAACCCTCAAGCGGTGCCTCACCGCAACCTTCATTCAAAATGAAATCCTACAAATTTAAAGAATGATTTGAGAAAATAAAACCAATTCAAGAAAAAGTGCCAGAAAAAGAAAAGCATGCAAAAGGAGTACTCATCTATAATGCTGTTCAATCCTAACTCCCCTAGCTCTCCTTCAACACATTGAAAAATAAATGCTTTACAAGCATCCCACTATCACAAACATATGACTGCATGATGAGAAATTGTTGGGGATATGATTGACTCCTAAATAGTTAGGAGATCAGATCTGATATTATGTACAAATATTAGGACAGTATGTAAAGATATTAGTTTCCTAGAATAGCCCTGTCTATTTCTATATATACTTGTATCTATATACTGGTGTAAATATCAAGTGAAATACAAACAATATAGAAATTTTGCATGGTATCAAAGCCATACCTAAAAATTAAAACCCTAGCCACTACCTACTGTCCCTCGTACTACTCCCTGCTCTATCCAAAAAAACCCTAGCCGCCCCAACTATCATTCTAATCCTGCAGAATTATGTCTACCATATCTGACATTGGTGAATCCTCTAACCCAGTCTAGACACCTCCTCCACACAATACTTCCTCAGATTCTCATTCCATTCAGATCACTACTATACGATTGAATGGAGAGAACTTTCTTCGCTGGTCCCAATCAGTGAGAGTGCACATCCGGGGGAGAGAAAAGATTGGATATTTGACTGGTGACAAAGGGCACCCATGGCAGATCCTACACACGGAATATGGGATGGGGAAAACTCTATGGTGATGACATGGCTGGTAAATTCTCTAGAGGAAGATATTAGCTCCAACTATATGTGTTATCACACAGCTAAGGAGCTAAGGGACAACGTGAATCAGATGTATTCTGATTTGGGAAATCAGTCCCAAGTATATGAACTAACGCTCAAATTGGGTGAGATTCACCAAGGTGAGGATAGTGTTACTAAGTACTTTAATTCTCTAAAACGTTTGTGGCAAGACTTAGACTTATTTAATGACTATGAATGAAAATCCCCTAATGATTGTAACCATTTTCGGAAAATAGTAGAGGATAACCAAATTTTTAAGTTCTTAATTGGACTTAATGTTGAGTTTGATGAGGTTAGAGGCAGGATATTGGAAGACAACCACTCCCTACCATTGGAGAAGTCTTTGCAGAAGTTCGACGTGAAGAGAGCCGACAGTTTATGATGCTTGGTAAACGAAATCCTACTATTGAAAACACAACACTAGTTGCTGGGAACAATACTGGTCGTACTAGAATTTAATAAAACTTCCTCTAGAGATTCAACTCACTATGAATCACGAAAAATCCCATCAACACATGAGGTAGATGCTGGACAGTTTTCACAAGAGCAGATTAACTACATTCTGAAACTTCTTAAACCAAAAATTGAATCCTCATGTGTTCCTAATGCCTCTGTGGAACAAACAAGTAAGGATTTTACTGCTTTATCATGTACCTTTCCATATAGTTCTACTCCTTGGATTAATGATTCAGGAGTATCTGATCATATGACCTGTTCTTTTAACTTATTTCATATTTATGACCCTTGTTCTGGTCAAGAAACAATTCGTATAACTGATGGATCATTTTCTGCTGTGGCTGATAAAAGTTTAGTAACTCTATCCTCAAATATCTGCCTTAAATTTGTCCTACATGCTCCAAAACCAGCTTGTAATCTGTTGTCCGTAAGTAAACTATCCCATGACTCTAATTGTACCATTACCTTTTTGACTCATATTGTGTTTTCAGGACCTAACTTTGAGGAAGATGATTGGTAGTGCTAAGTTGATAGATGGTCTCTACTACTTAGTTGAAGATAACTTGAAGAATAAAGAAGCTCATGGTCTAAGTAGTATTCATTCTACCCCTGCTAAAGAACAGATTTTATTTTGGCATAAGATTAGGACATCCTAATTTCTCTTACCTAAAAAGAATTTTCCCTCATTTGTTTAAATTTCTGGATTGTTCAAAACTTCATTGTGAGCAGTGCATTTTATCTAAAAGTCATAAGATTTCTGACCCTAAAAACCATATCAACCATCCAAACCATTTTACTTAATTCATAGTGATGGGGTCCATCCCGTGTTAAAACTCTTACCGGGAAAAAATGGTTTGTAACGTTTATTGATGATCATACTCGGTTATATTGGGTCTATTTGATACGTGAAAAATCTGAAGTTGCTCAAATCTTTCAAAACTTCTATACCATGTTGAAACTCAATTTCACACATGCATTGGTATATTTCGCTCTAACAATGGTACCGAGTATTTTAATGAAGTCCTTGGGAAATTTCTTAAGTCTAAAGGCATTGTTCACCAATCCACAAGTGTTAACACTACTCAACAAAATGGTATTGTCGAGAGGAAAAATAAATATTTACTAGAAGTTGCTCGGTCTATTATGTTTACAATGAATGTGCCAAAATACCTTTGGGGTGAGGCTATTTTGACGACTTCATACATAATTAATCGAATGCCTAGCCGTGTTTTACACTATGAATGAATGTGCCAAAATAACTTTGAGGTGAGGCTATTTTGACTGCTTCATACTTAATTAATCAAATGCCTAGCCGTGTTTTACACTATGCTACACCTTAGATATGTTTAAACAATTCTTTCTTGAAAATAGACTTTACTCTACTCAACCTCTTCAGTATTTGGGTGTACAGCATATGTTCACAACTCAAATAAGGGAAACTCTAAACTAGATCCAAGAGCTGAAAAATATGTCTTCATTGGGCATGCTCCTAGTCAACGAGGTTATAAGTGTTACAATCCTTTAACTCAAAAAATGGTTCTCTCCATAGATGCCACATTTCTTGAACATAAAATTTAAAAAAAAAAAAAATTCTTCATGGGGAGAACTCTAATGAAGCAGAAAATTTTTGGGTTACTCCTAATCCCCTACCCACGGTCATTATTGATCATAATATAATTTCTGACAATGAAGCCAAAGATACTTCTTTAAATCTGTCCATGTCAGAAAATCCAGATTCATTGGAATACTACAATCCGCTCCAAAGGAACGGAATACTAAGCTTCGTGTTTATACTAAGAGGAAGACTCAATTGAGAAGTAAAGAACAACCTACAATGCAAAGCCTCTCAAATCACTCGGAGAAGGAACCTGGGAACAATTCAGGTAATCCTTATGCTACTCTACCCCTTATTGTGTCTACTGACCCACAAAGTACAACTGGTATTCCTACTGATCTCCCTGCTGAAAATTACCTACCCATAGCATTTAGAAAAGGGAAATGGGCCTGCACCAATCATCCCATATCAAAGTATCTATCTTATGGGAAACTATCACACACACATAAATCATTTGTCTCTAAAATCACTAATTTGTTTGTGCCAAGAAACATTTAGGAAGCACTTCAAGAGCCAAATTGGAGTTCAGCTATTATGGAAGTAAATGCTCCTGAGAAGAATAAAACTTGGAAACTTGTGAACTCTCCTAGAGATAAAAGTTTGGTAGGGTGCAAATGGCTTTCACTATTAAGTCTAAGGCCGATGGGAGTGCGGAAAGGTTAAAGGCAAGACTAGTTGCTAAGGGATTTACTCAAACCTATGGCATTGACTACCAAGAGGCATTTGCTCCTGTTGCAAAGGTAAATACGATTAGAGTATTACTATCCTTGGCTGTAAACTGTGAGTGGACTTCACATCAACTAGATGTTAAAAATGCCTTTCTTAAAGGAGACCTTGAAGAAGAAGTCTCTATGAGCTTACCCCCAGGTTTTGAGGATACCTATGGGCGAAATAAGTCGTGCAATCTAAGGAAGTCACTATATAGACTAAAACAGTCCCTTAGAGCATCGTTTGACAGGTTTGGAAGGGCTGTGAAGAGCTACGGCTACTGTCAAAGCCAAGCTGATCATACACTATTCTACAAGCAATCCAAAGCAGGTATGAAATCGATCCTTATTGTTTATGTAGATGACATTATCATAACAGGAGATGATGTATCAGAAATAGTAGAGTTGAAGAAGAGATTAGCCAAAGAATTTGAGATCAAAGATCTTGGACCTCTAAAATACTTCTTCGGAATGGAATTTGCTAGATCCAAGGATGGAATATCTGTGAACCAAAGGAAATATATTCTGGACCTATTGAATGAGACCAAATTACTAGGATGCAAGGCAACTAATATGCCTATTGAGACGTGTAAAATTCAGACCAGCTCAACCTGAAAATGTTATTAATAAGGAGAGATATCAGCAACTAGTTGGGAGATTAATATACTTGTCACACGCCAGACCTAATATAGCCTTTGTCTTGAGCTTAGTGAGTCAGTTTATGCACTCACCAAGTCAAAAACATCTGGATGCTGTATATAGGATACTAAGATATCTAAAAGGAAGTCCTGGACAAGGTTTAATGTTTCAGAAGCAGAACGACCTTCAAATAGAAGTCTATACTGATGCTGATTGGGCAGGGACTGCTACAGATAGAAGATCAATTTCAGGTTATTGGTAACTTAGTAACTTGGAGGAGTAAGAAACAACGTGTGGTTGCAAGAAGCAGTGCTGAAGCTGAGTTTCGTGCAATGGCACATGGAATCTTTGAAGTCCTATGGATTAAAAAAATACTGGAGGAACTATAGATTCCTATTTCAGTTCCTATTAAACTATATTGTGATAATAAAGCAACAATTTCAATTGCCCAAAACCCTACTCTTAATGATAGAAAAAAACATGTTGAGGTTGACAAGCATTTCATCAATGAAAACATTGAAGGAGGATTAATTTGTGTTCCCTATATTCCATCATCACAACAGGTAGCTGACATTCTTACAAAGGGGTTACACAAGAGGCAGTTCAATGTCCTAGTTACCAAGCTATGGATGACATATACAAGTCAACTTGAGGAAGAGTGTTGGGAAATATCCAATTGGATATTTTTTCGATATGATGGACTCCTACATAGTTAGGAGATCAGATCTGATATTATGTACAGATATTAGGAGATTATGTAAAGAAATTAGTTTCCTAGAATAGCCCTATCTATTTCTATATATACTTGCATCTAAGTACTGATGTAAATATCAAGTGAAATACAAACAATATAGAAATTTTGCAGAAATCAGCAAGCCTCAAAAGAACCCAGCATATCTCATCAGTTACTGACACAATTTTTCCAAAGTAGTGATCTGAAGAACTTTTACACATGCCTGCCTATATACGTGCAGGTAAGCACCCAATAATATGGCAAATAATACGGATTCTCACTTAAGAATTGCTGAGCTAAGGAACACAATTATTTCTGATCCATATTCATTAACAATGCAGTATTCATATTCAGAAATACGTTCTTTATTAATCCATTCTGGAAATAATTCTAAAAGCATTGCCTCAGTCGAGCCTGTGAGGCGTCAACAATTACCAACCTAGTCTAAAAGACATTAGCTGTAGTTATCTAGGATTGAAGGAAAGCAAATTTACCTTTAAAGCAGCTACCATCACCCAAAAGTCAGATGAATTAGAACCAACTTCACTGCAGTTGTCATTTATTATTTTCTGCAGATCTGAACCTAAAATGCCCAAAAAGAGAGAGAAGAGTTACAGAATTGGTCACCATTCACTTGGAACTAAATGCTATTATAATAATTAACAATGACAGTAAAAGCTAACGTCCACCAAAATTCACGTTAGAAAATGCATGATTAGATTCAATCATCTTTCAATACCTTGTATATGTTTTTCAATGAGGGTTAATTAGGGCAAGGAATGTACAATGTTATAAGGCTACCAGCAATATAAACCAAGGTGAATCCACCACTCTATGCAATCCGGCAGAACACATTAAGAATATGCTACCAGCTGCAGCTCATGCATCTTGAACAACCAAAGAAGGTAGTATGCAATTTCCTTTGTCCTTCCAATACATTCAAAACTACAGTTACCAATGTGTCATCCTTTCACTCTTTCTAAACTTACAAGCCCTGTAAAATAATCATTAGAAAGCTACACGTAGATTCCAATAAATTGCACTTACTAATTCCTAGAGGAGCAAAAACTTTGAAGGAAGCCTCAATAGCTTCTTTATAATTGTCTTCATCTATTGCTATCATCCTGGCTTTAATAAGTTCCTAACATCCAACACAAAAGTCTCCATCTTTAGGGCAGTAGCAAAATTTAAAAAGGAAAAGGTACCAGGAAGTTCGAAACACAAGCACAAACCTTGAATTCTTTCTTCTCATCCCTGGATGATGGAAGACTACCCCCATGAGCTTTGGTCCATTCTTCAGCCATCTTGACAAGAATGATAACATATGGTGTGTGCTTGTGGGCAACAGGTTCTGTCACATTTAGATCAATTGTATCTGCAAACCTATTGACAATAGTAGTCGAATAAGAAATACAAACTGGGAAAAAAGAACAGAAACACCAAGATTTACGAAACTGATGATGATGTCTGCATGGTAGGCAAATAAAAGGTTGAGAAGAATGAAGAGTGATGATAAGTTTCTTTAATTTGTGTCTCGGTAAGATGTGTCACACTCTATTAAGCCACAAAGATAAGGTTTGTCACACTCTATTTACCTCTTGAGCTCAGTCCAGGGGTTATTTAGCCGAAGATCATCCAAAAAGTGATCAGGCTTTGACTCAATTACTGTATGTTCCTGTTAAAAACAAGTCCACACAGCACTTAGAAGATGACTCAGAATACAGATTCTATAGAATAAATAAAGAAATTGTGTAGCATGATCTTAACCGAGTAAACAATCGCTAAAAGAAGATAAGTGTTGTCATTTCACCAATATTCCAAACTCCAAATGTATTGGAGCAATAAGGACTCAGTTTTTATAGATTTTGTGAATGACAAGACTTAGCAATTTACCTTCACACTGATCCTAACAAGCCCAGTAAGGCCATAGGAGCGTGCAAATATCAACATCACACCAGCCTCTCGACAGATTCTGTCAAGTTTTATCATGGAATCTTCAACCAGCTGTAAGTGACATAAGCAAATTTCCATCAAAATCACTTACATAATCCAGATTTCTAAGGATAAGTTTTTGTAGATATCAGGGTACTCGATCATAAAAATGAAGTAATTGAATGTCTGAAGCATAGCCATCAAGAATAGGACTACAGACTACACAAGAACTATTCTAAATGAGTACAAGATTAGGACCCTGATATCTTCTTAATTATTAGAGCACTAAAAACTACAGCTGGTAATAATCTCAGGATGAGTGAAAGATATAAATGCACATATGTATAACCACGGGGCAAAGATACCAAAGATACGAGTCGAGCAAATTAAACGTGATGGAACAGTCCTGGATGCCACATTCCATTAAAGAAAAATAAACTTCTTCAAACGGAAGCCTAAATCTGTGTAGAAAGAGCTAAAATCCTCCTACTGATATCGACGTCTCTTACCTGAGTGGCTACTACCAATGTGAACTGAGTAAAGAATGCGGGATTCGTCTCAATCAGTGCCTCAGGATTCTCTTCTATAAATTTGGCTTTAACAGCATCATTTAGCTCTTGAAGAAAAGCGCACACACATTTTGCCTTTGATTGCCCAATGCTAGATTCATCAACTATAAAGATCACAAAGCAAAACGGGAAATTGGAACCATAAACAGATGCACTATTAAACATGACTCAGAACAAGAATGTACCCATAAAGTTATTTCCTAGGTCACCCACTTCAACTCTGGACCCATCTATTACTGTGATTGATCCAACCCCACCAAGGACAAGATTTTTTAAGGTTTCAGAACCTGTTGGACCACAATTAAGCAAGCAAATGCTGGCTTTCTCTAGTGCAGTTTGTCCTTGCTCGCCCCATATCCTGCAGGGAGAAGAGACCAATAAAGGGAAAAGGAACTCAAATTTTTTTTCCATCAAGCAAACAAATAAATCTTCAGGAACCTGAGCTGGCGATCGTATTTAGTTTTGGGTTCAGCAGCCATATTTGAGAGTTGGGAAGTATGTATCTGAAACGCAAAAATACACATCAATTGCTGCCGAAAGATGAATAATAAGCGTTAGAACAAAATATTATCTTTGCTTTAGCTAATAATCAGACCTGACCTATCCTAACCTTTCCGATTTAGTTACTATCATCCCAACTTCTCACCTCTTGCTTAACGCTGTGTCCGTGTCCTTCGTCCTACTCTTTAGTCCTTGTGCTGTCTGTTTTTTATGGAATTTACCGAGCTTGCCCGAGCTACGAACTAACCTTATATAGTGTTACTTTAAAAAATAAAAAACAACGTTAAGTTTTACAGTTCGATTGGGTCAAATAATTTTAGCCCGTATGGACAAATCGAGTCAAAATTGACATTTTTAATATTTAAATATTTTTAATAGGTTAATTTATAAGCAATGACAGAGCCACGTTACAAAGGGGGGGGCTTTCAAAAAAATTTTTGCTTTAAAAAAATTTACCAAATTAATTAAAAAATAAAAAAATTAATGCTGCGTGTATGCAAGTTTTAATTTTAACTGAATTAAAATTTTAACGCTGCGTGTAACGCTGCGTTTTCCTCTTAAAGCAAAATGCATACACGCAGACAGGAGGGCAAGTGGGCAACAAGAAGGTTTTTAAGTTTTAACACAAGTTTAATTGTCTTTTCAAGAACAGTCCAGCGACAACAGAGCAGAAAACAGAGAAACGGTGGCGTGTGGCACAGCGTGAAGGACTGAAGGGTTTTAAGGTTTTCAAGTGTATCTCATGGTAAAATTTCTGATAGCTTCACCTTGAGTAAATTTAAATAGATGAATCTTAGAGGCATCATTATCCAGCTCAAAAGAAGCCTAAACCAGAATTGATTGATTCCTAAAATTAATTTTTTTTTGTGATTACTAATTGAGTTATTGCCTTATTGGTATGTAGGAATTAGGATATTGATTGATGATTAAGACTTGAGAACAATGAGAAGCTAATTTCACCATCAAGATTCAAGTTATTTAAGGTACGTATACCAGTGAGCCTGGGTGGTGGCTCCCAGCGA
>JANIHY010000009.1:1694446-1706493 GCA_027479065.1 Erythroxylum brevipes
ATGAATATCTCTCTGATTGTTTATTAGTGTTTATTGAAAGAGAAATTGTTGAAACAGTTAGTACAGATTTATTGATAAATGATTTTCGTGATCTAAAAGAACGACGTATTGCATTTTGATTATTTATTAATAATATTTTATTATTTTATTATTTTTTTGCATTTAGATGTTAGCCCCCGGCCCCCTTAGAGTTGAGTCTGGCTCCGTCCCTGGATGCATGGGTTGTGATTTGTAGTATATGAAGGGTCGATCCCACGAGGAAGGTGAACTAATCTAATCCTAGGTTATCTAAGACTAAGGAAATTAATAAAATGAAAATAAAATTACACAGAAAAGTAAATACAAGAAAGTGATTATCAAGAAATTGATTTTGCAAGTTTAACAAAAAAAAGAAATTGAAATTGAGCAACACAAATGTCGCAATGAAAATTAACTAAGAAAAGTTACCAAATTATGAGAGAGGGGATTTTCCCTATCAGTAATGTTAACATACCCATTTATGTGTTAATGGAGTGTCGGTTTTAAACTATCGAAAGGAAAATTACTCTCTCTCGAGTTATAATCACACACCCTAATTAATAATCCCTAATTAGTTTAAGCACTAAATGGGTAATCTCTCAATTACCAATAGTCGTAAACCTAATTAGTTTTTTAGCTCTCTAATAAACAATCGGGTCTCACACAAGATCTCTCTCCATATAATAACTAACTAGATTGATTGCGTGGTCTACTGGATCACCTAACTCTCATTAACCTGGCCCAATCATTTTGCATTAGACTTACCCTCTTGATTTTTTACTGAAGCATGAAGATACAACAATCAATCACAACACCTAATCAAAATAACATAAAAATAACTAAATTAACATTAACTCAAGGTAAAATTACGAGAAAAAAAAAGTTAGAACATCTTAATCAAATGCAAATCCATAAACATATTTGTATTCATCTTAACATTCAAGAAAATCAAAACAAAGATGAAAGAAATATGTATGGAACAGGGATCGGGATGCTTTAGGAAAGCAGTAGCCTCGAAGACCCTCTTCTTTCTCCTCTCTCCGTCTTCCTCTTTGTTCTTCTTCTCTCCTCTGAGAGTATTTCCTAAAATGGAAAATTGTAGGCTCTTCTTTTCTGTGTCTTCTTTTTCTTCTTATAGTCTTTTCTAATTAAGGCAACTCTAGGGCTTTTCTAGTGCTCTAAAGGTCTGAAATGTCCCCGAAAAATGAAGTTCAGAAGGTCGAGGCACACTGTTTGTCTCACATGCCACAATAGTGGAACCTTGTTTCCCCTTCTGCCATGATCGTGGCCAACATACCACAATCGTGGCTCCTTGCATCTGCTTCTACCTCAAAAACATAAAATTGAAGCTCAAACACGTGCTCTTACCCACAAAACACAAATACTTAACCAACAAACAAAATTCTAACCTAACCACACACTAATCAATTAAATTTAACCACTAAACACAGCCTAAATTACCTCTAAAATATGATGTAATATACAGCTATCAAATCGAATCAATTGATTCATATAGTTGCTGTTGTGAGCTGATTCAAAAATTAGAATTTAGGTAAAATTCCTTCTCAAAAGAATGTGAATCCATTAAGAGACTATCACCTTGAGAAGTGGTAAAGAAATAGAGGCACCACATAAGATGCTTGTTGTTAACGATGATGAAGAATCTAAAAGGAAACTTGAAGTGTCTCCAAGAGAATATGAAAAGGGAACTAAGGTAAATTCTTAATCGCCTATGATTAAAAACTTTACTAACACTTTGCCTTCTTTTACTAGCAGGTTTGCTAAATCGAAGAAAAAGGAGCAAGATAAGGAGATTTTGGAAATATTCAATAAAGTAAAGGTGAACATACCTCTAATTGATGCCATAAAGCAAGTTCCATGATATTCCAAATTCCTTAAGGAATTATGTAGGTCAAAAAGGAAACTGAGAGGAGATGAGAAAGTGAGTGTGGGGGAAAATGTGTCTGTTGTATAATTCAATTGGCTTATAGATCTAACTCTTATCCATAAAGGTTACAGAGGATGTTTTAGTGCAGGTTAATGAATTGATTTTCCTGGATGACTTTTATGCGTTAAACATGGAGGGAGAACCTTCTTCTATTTCTATACCAATCTTTTTCGGTTGATCATTTTTTAAAACATCAAAGACAAAGATTGACGTGGAAGCAAGAACATTGACTATGGAGTTTAATAGTGAAATTTTTCACTTTAATATTTTTGAAGCTATGAGATACCCTAGTGATGTTCATTCTATTTTTTCAATTGATGTTATTGATTGCTTGTCTCAAAAAGTTTTTGATATGGAAGGTAAAGATGAGTTAGAATTAATTCTTTGTATGAGTTTGCAAGAAAGTACTTTGCAAAATTCTAACTTATTCATTGCATATAAGATGGAAGAAATCGTGCTAGCATTGCAATCACTACAACCGATGCCAAAAAGATATATGTTTCCAAGTATTGAATTGATAGTATCTAATATAAAATATCTACCTTCGGTTTTGCAGGCACCTACAGTTGAGCTAAAGCAATTACTGGAGGACTTGAAATGTGTGTTTTTGGGAGAAGGAGAAACACTTCCAGTAATCATTACAAGGAATGTAACCAAGCTTCAAGAGGAAAAGCTCATTCTAGTGCTTAAAGACCACATCTACAAAGCATGTGAGCAATGTCAGAAACAAGGTAATGTATCCCATAGAGATCAAATGCCTTTATCTCTAGTCCTTGCATGTGAAATTTTTTATATATAGGGCATCGATTTTATGGGACCATTTCCTTCCTCTTTGGGTTTTGCTTACATTTTGTTGGCTATGGATTATGTTTCTAAATGGGTGGAAGCTAAAGTCACTAGGACTGACGATTCTAAAGCTTTTATTAAATCTAATATTTTTCCTAGGTTTGGAACATCGTGAGCATTGATTAGCAACAGGGGTACTCATTATTGCAATCGTGTTGTGCAAAATCTTTTTAAAAAGTACTATGTCACTCACAAGATGTCCACAGCCTACCATCCATAGACAAACTGGAAAGCATAAGTGTCAAATAGAGAAATCAAATCAATCCTCGAGAAGATGGTGAGCCCAAATTGTAAAAATTGGAATCAATGACTTGATAATGCTCTTTAGGCATTTAGGACTGCATACAAGACACCAATTGGCATGTCTCCATAATAGTTGATTTATGGAAAGTCATTTCATCTTCTAGTGGTGGTTTAGCACAAAACTTTTTGGACAATTAAGCAATGCAATATGAAGATGGACGCAACGGGTGAACATAGAAAGTTGCAACATAAGGAATTAGAAGAGCCTAGGCTTGACTCTAATGAGAATGCAGAAATTTACAAGGAAAAGACAAAGCAATTTCATGATAAGACGATTTTTAGGAAGAATTTTATTGTTGGAAAAAAAGTTCTCTACTATTCATAACTTAAGCTTTTCCTAGGTAAATTAAATTCTCGTTGGATTTCACTTTTTGTTGTTACTAATGTGTTTTTGCATTGTGCAGTTGAAATTAAAAGCTTACAAACGAACAAGAAATTCAAAGTCAATGGCCATTAGCTAAAACCCTTCTATCAGTGGAAGTTATAGGGTTAGAAAACCCTACTTATGAACATTGAGCAACATGGAGTTGAGCCAATGACGATAAACAAAGGTGCTATTTGGAAGGCAACCCAAGGGAGGTTGATTTTTGTTTATTTACATTTTCACATTTACTATTTTTATTAAATGTGTCATTTCTTGCATTTAATGTTGCATTGGGGACAATGTAAGTTTTAATTGTGGGGGTAGGGATCTTAGTTGTTACATTTTTTTTTTGGTTTATATGACTTCTTAAGTGTTTTCAAAATCGAACAAACAAATAGAAACTTTCTCTTTTTCTATTACATTTGAGACTATATAGATATAATTAGAGCATAAATTGACTAGAAAAATCCATGGCAACTTTAACATGTACTTTTGCTCTTGTGGTTAGTTAATATACATTATCTTTAGAAGATAGTAACTAGTGATAAACAAAAGCCAATAAGATTTTGAGTCTTATTAGACTAACACATTCATATCAGTCTCATTGTCTTTTTGTTTATGTATGACATTCATGACTTGTACATCCAAACTTTGTCTTGAATTTCTATTTGAGACCACATTTTTTTGGTTGCCCACGAGACATCCTAGGAGGGTCCCAACTATGAGAAGATACCTTTAAGCTATCCACACCCAGACTAATCCATGCTCAAGCTGGGTAGGTTCCTTACTGGAGATAAAGCTCTGGCCCCAAGTTTTAAATGGCCACATTTTTGTCACATGTATGGAAATGAAAATGATTAGGCATTCTTTGTTTTTACAAGCCACATTAACCAAATAGCTTACTTATTGATATAAGTTTTCCTTTGTTAAGCCCCTTTGAGCTTTATTAGCCTTTATTTTTGTGTTAACCATATTACATGCTTTAAATCGAACCAAATGTCCTACCCAAGCCTTAAAGCTAGTGGAGCATTTGTTAATTGCTGAAAATTATGGATGTTCAAAAATATAAGTGTGGGATATGCATATTTGTGGCATGATTATTATTGTTGGGATGTCACTTTAAATTTCATCAATGAAATTCCCTTGTCTTTGCATTTTTATTTAAACAAAGATAAAAAACAAAAGATAAAGATAAAAAATATTTGAATAAAATTATTAAGGAGGAAATACATTTGTTTTGAAAATTTGTTCCTTTGTTTTCTCCTCCTAAAAGTTATATTGAATGGGTGAATTGAGTATTTTGTATATAAGGTAGATGTTGTTTTGGTGGTTATGCTTCATGTGGCTTATGGTGTGAGAGCTTGAATTTAAGTTATGAAATATAATTATTACATTCATCATAGCTGATGGTTCCCACTTTTGAATGAATGTTAGCATGTGCGCTTAATGTTTATTACTTTGCTTCACTAGCTTGATGGCTTTTATACTATATTAACCAAATACATCTCACCTTACCCTTGTCCACATTACAATCTTAGAAAAGTCCTTTGATTCATGGTTATACATGTGAACTTTGCTGGTGGAGAACTGAAATGTTATGCAAAATTGTGGAATGTCTTGATCATGAATAGTGTTTGAATGTATCCATGAATTCACCATATTTAAACACATTTTTCCAAGTCTACCTCTAGGTTTCTCAATTTCTAAAGGTGATGAATGTCGATTGATCATGAGTAGAAGTGTTGAATGTCGAGCTCTTGCTATGGTTTTTGAAAGTTATTCATCTTTGCTTATGATTATGTATTCTTGGGAAATATGGAAAATGTGTAAGTGCTTTGGTTTGTGATTTTGTTTTGACAACTTGCTGAGGATGGTCAAAAGCTAACTATGGGGAAACTAGAAGTGGCCTAGTCACAAGCTAGGTGGCCCGTGACCTAACAGGCCTAGATAAGTCAGTGGTCTTTATAATTTTTAAAAAATGTTAAAAACAACGTCATTTTTGAAGTAATGGTTAGGCCATGGGCCGGCCCAACCTTGACTCATGGCTCACCCGTATCCCAGTCATCCCGATTCAAAATTAACATCCCTAAGGGGAACTTGATATGTACTTAATTGTTGATACATTTAATCATTGACACTTAGTGATTAATGATTTAAAATGTTTAAGACATTCACTTTAATTCATATTTGATTTTAGGCTATATTTAGTTTGAGGTTTATTAATGGAATGGAATATTATTCTATCATTTAAGAGGAGGGTTTATAATGAAATGAAATGCGATGGGATAGAAGAAAGTTTCATATTACATCTCATTCTATCCTAAACAGTAAAAATGAAAAACCTTTGATTTGGAGGGTTTAGGATGGAATGTAAAATGATAAACAAATTTACATTATATTACATTATAAACCCTTCATCCAAACAACATTTCACTATATTACATTATGAACCCTTCCATCCCTCCCAAAAATCAATTTTCTAATATTACATCCATTTACATGAAAAAACCTAGGATTTATGATGGAATGTAAAATGATAAACAAATTTACAAGATATTACATTATAAACCCTTCATCCAAACAACATTTCACTATATTACATTGTGAACCCTTCCATCCCTCCCAAACAACAATTTCTAATATCACATCCATTTACATTCTATTCTATTATAAATCATTCCATTCCATTATATTTCATTAAAAACCTTACGTCTAACCAAACATAGCCTTAGTTACAATTTGGAAGCATAATAGCTAAAGTGAGTCAAAAGCATATTCATTGAGCCATCTTAAAATTCACACTCAGTTGGCTTCATGGAGCAAGAATGGGAAAGGTTAGAATGAAGACTAAGCAAGAAAAATACCAAAAGAAATGGAAAGATGTAGTGTCATGCCTATAGGAGGTGTTTCACGCCCATGAAAATTTTGTCATGGCCATAACAGCCCATGTCACGCCATGACATATGCTAACGGGCATGACACACCAAGTCACGCCCCTGAAATTGCCACTTGTCCCTCCTGTAACCTAGTTTTTACTATAAAAGCATTGTTTTGTGTCGACAGAAGACATTCCTGGAAATATACTAGATTTTCTTCATTCTCTCTTCGAATTTTTACATCTCAAAGGCTATTCATAGGTCTTTCTTGGAGATTGATGAAGAAGATGGAGGGCTAACCTTCTTGACGCTAGTTCGGAGGTGAAGTCGACGCCTAGAAGCACATTTGGGCATATCATTATTGTGTATCGTTTTCTTTTCCTCTTTTCGGATTTTTTACGTTATCTTGTGTTTATTGATTGGGTATTGTGTAGAAACGATTTTGATGCTCTATTGGACTGTTTTCTATGAGAACCCATTGCTAGAACTTTGAATATGATACGTAATAGTCGTGTTTGAATTCATTTGTGGCAACTAATAATATTATATTTTCGTGGTCTAGGTTAAATAATCCGAATTTGTGTGATTGTTGCTTAGATTGGTTTGTTTCTCACTCATAAGGCAGTTGTCCGATTAAACTTAGAGAGTTTATTATAGGTTATCTGATAGTTAGGGTTAATTAACGAGCTTTTCTTGAATAACTACGACATGAGGAAAAACTACAATTAACAGTGTTTGTTGTTAATTCATGATCAATAGTCTAAAGAGAGGTAGGAAGACGATAAGACAATGACATTTATGAAATTGTGCATAGGCCGAGATTAAACTGAAGAGCAGATTTCGAAATATCCATCAATTTTATCACTTTGTTGTTTTTAATTTGAGTTACTTTTATATATTCAATTTTATTTTGTTTTCTAATTTGCATTGAATTAAACCCTCCTGTTTTACCTATACGTATAATTTAGGAAAGTTATTAGAATTAATCTCGGTAGAATCAACTTAGACCTATCACTACTACAGTTGTAGGTTTAGTTATTTTGTATAGTGTTACGACACGTTGCCAGACGCATACAATTTAATGTGTAAATCCATGAATTTTGACATGACATAAGGAAGACATAAGTGTTTAATCCTATAAAAGTTTTCTCTAATGCGATTTAGCATTCAATAAGAGAAAACATGTTTTCTCTAATACAATTGAACATTCAAATATGGAAAACAATTTTCTCTGATACAATTTTAACATTCAGATAGGGAAAACGATTTTTTTCTAATACAATTTAACATTCAAAAAATAAATTTCTTTGATGTTGTTTAACATAAAGTTCAAAGAAATTGAAACCTACGAATAGAAAGATGATACGATTTAGATCATATAAGTATCATCCCAGTTTATTGCACTTCACTTTTCATTTATGTTAGTGAGCTATTAGATATGCATAATTATATATGATCTATGTTACACATGACACATTTATTTGATATTTTCCTGTGAGGTGGACAATAATTAATTCCATTTTAACAATTTTAATAATTTATCGGTTAAGCTAATTTAATTAGGATAAAAATAATCAAGTAGTTAAATAAGAGATTTAAATTACTGGGTTGAAGTTCACCTAGTAAAATAGAGCCTCGTTAGTGTGCTCCGCACCTATATTAAGCCCGTAATAGAGAGACCCGATATAAAAGCTAGAAATAGAAGGTTCAGATCTTTTGTAGCTGTTAGAATAAATCGTGAACATAAAATTCCTCTAACCTATTCAAAGATTCACATATTCAAAAAGCTACAAAAAGGCTTTAACACGTTGTGGTGAGCAACTCCCGTAAAAGTCTCGATAGATTCGTACTCGTTTCGATTTTGAAACAATCGTTAGAAAATTATAGAATCGAAATAAAGTTGTTTTTTTGCATTTCTTCGTTGTTTCCCTTTAACGTTCGATCTAAGATGCGTAACTAAAACTCTTGTTACGTATTACATAAGCATCAGTAGGGATTACATGAACATAACAACACTAAAGTAACTCACGTGCTTCAGGTCCATATATATCTTACGCTTATGAACAAGGTTACAATTCCAAAATGCATCACTTAATGTTTATCATGAAACTCCTGGACTTCTACCCTAACGTTTATTACTGTCATGGATGTCACATAACCTAACTGCTGAAACCAGAGAGAAAAACCACCACAAAGTTTCTCATGAAGTTTTAGGCGCTATCATCTTTGTCCTCACCACTCCAATCAGAATGGGCCGATGCGTGAGGTAACGAGTGCATACATTTACCGCTTCCAATATTATAAAAAAAAAGTTTCAGCTACAAGTATTGTTCAATTACAAAAGAGAAGCCATTTTTTTAAGCATTTCAACAAATTCCATATACTTAACCTGATTTCCAGCCTGTTTTTATCTTATTGAGAAAAGAAAATAACTCATCAATCTAAAACATCCGTTTCTGTGGCAGGCGCACAAACACTAAGGTGATGATTATGATAAAGGTACCAAATAGCACATAAAAATGGGATAGCGAAGAGGGAGAAACTTACCACAAACGGGAACGTGATCTATAAATGCAAATCCATAAGGAGAATAAGACTTGTACTCCAATGACATCTATACTTCTCTCAACTGATAAACTCACAATTTGAACTTTAAACTTTGGAGTCCTCAAAGATATGGGTGAAAAAATCAAAGAAAAAGCTTACAAGCAGAAAATGCTATAGGAACTTTACAAATATTCCACTCGTTGTTGATATCTTCTCAAGTCCTAGCTTGGCAAACAGAGAAAAATGACACTTCAATGCATCATCATTCTTCAGGCCTAACTCTTACATACATAAAAAGAAACTATTTCTCTCACCAAAAAAAAAAAAAAAAGAAACTATTTCACATTCAATCTTGTGATAAGGAATACACAAAAAGCACAAAACTAATGCATGTCTACTAGAAAATTCATAACCATGGGCCGAACCAGTGTGCAGCCACTCTCCTTCAAAAGTTGCCCAGAGTGAGCAGTCCATATACTCACATCACATCCATGTTTTACCTATTAGGTGGGTACTTCTACTCAACTCATTCAGTGGATGCTGGGTGATTGCATTAAAATTGATGTTATAAAGCAAAAGGAAGATATAATTCGGGGTGCATAAGATGTGTATGCTTTTAAATTTCTTCAGAGGCATCTCCAAAACATATGTCGATCAGCATCAATATAAAAAAGGGTAAAATCGCGAACTTACAACTGCATCATATTCATGCGGTTCCCAGCCATTCTACCAACCACAAGCCCTTTGCTACCAAATAACTTCAAGAAAACATTCACAGGCTAGAAGAAGACAAATTACCAGACTAGCACAAGAAACTAAGAACAATAAATCATCAGGCACACGCACTTAACAAGCTTCTTTGAACACATTTAGTACTCTAAACAAGCAGTTAAACTCCATAACGCAACCCGTATGTAGGAAATAATAAGCAGATGAGCAAGAAACCTCGAGCATTTGACATGTCAATAACAGAACTGGCCAACCTGAAAGTTTGTGATCAAGAGTAATTCATGTTCAACAAGTGACTTCAGCTAAAAGTCCACTATAGACCAAAGTTACAATACTTAAAACACAAGTTATAGAAGTGAATGTTTTATGGGCATATGTATTTGCATCCCAGTTTGATACTCATATCTCCTAGATAACTTCCAACATCAAGATATGAAAACATACTATCCACACGCAATACAAAAAATGGAAAGACCTTTTTCCATGAAATCAAACGGACAATTTTAACAACTAAATTACATTCCTCAATAGGCAAGTGATTCTTTCATCCGCATTCAATGATAACGAAGTGTTGAAATAGTATTGAATTGATAATCTCAACTTAATGCAACTCATGAAGCAATTAACAAGCATTCAACCGGAGCAAATTAAGTAAAGCGAACTTAAGTAGCGATATGATTTGTGAATAATTCGCGACATCATAAATGACAATCGAATTTATGATGAAAATAGCAGAAGAGTAAATAAAAAGCAGTTTTAAGACGAAGAGTAGACAAGAAATTGGAAAATCAATAATAATTAAGGTCGAAAGCAGATCTAAAATTGGAGATAATGGAAATGATGGTATCATTGAATTCAAGTGATTCCATCAAAGACTTTTTTTATTTTGATATGAAAAAGGGTACAGTTAGCAACAAAGAGAAAACAAACACAATCTACAAGAATGGGATAAACAAAAAAGAAAAAGAAAGAAATGGGTAGAGTAGGGATCTAGTGTCTATATCTAATGAGCAGTTACATTAATAATAGGATCGGAGGCCGGGGACTGAGAAAGCAAGGCTGCTTTAGCAGGCAGAAGCTTCTTCCTCCGAGGACATCTGGGGCCGTAGATGAGGGGGGAGAAGCAAGGAAAAGCAGCATCCATGGAGATAAGCTGTGACTGGGGGATGGACGGTGGAGATGGAGATGGAGAGGAAGCGGGTGAGATCTGAGGGAGACGGTAAGATCTGGCGCTGATTCGGGAGTCTCGAAGTTGAGCAAGGGCTCCGGGCTTCAGAAACCGAAGGAAGGGCTCGGGAGATCTTCTGATCCTTTGCTTCATGCTTGGTTGCTCAATGTTGGAAGGAAGAGTATTGCAATGGTGGTGTAGTTGTATGGTGGAGTGACTTGAGATTAGGGTTTGAGGGAAGGATGGATTTTTAAGGACGAGTGTATAGGCGGGAAAAGAGCCGTCGAGTGGGAGGGAAGATTTTATTTTATTACAGAAGGGATTTGTCTTTTTCTTTCTTTTGAACGCTGGTTTCTCATTATGAAGATCATGTAGGCGCGTGTTTGTTTCATCCCTTCCGCTCCCGGTCAGTCGGTAGTCACTCCTTTCTCTTAGTATTATTTATTAGCTTAGGGTGCAATTGGCAGAAAAATGTTAGGAATATTGTATCGAAATAATATTAGGATTAGATAGATACACTCATATTTTTATATATGTTTAGGACTTAATTTATAGTCTTTTACATTCATTTCATGTTTATCTATGGCTGGTTTATCCTGTTTTAGCATTATTTGAGATCCGTTGACGTAAAATACAAAATTGAAACAAATAAACTTGAATTGTACTATTTTTGAGTTTCCGGCAGACTTGACCTCTAGTCATTGTGGGATTTTTATCTCAAGATTGGATTAGCCAAAAATTCTAAAATTTCATACGTAAATTCTTGACTCATTGACGGATTTTTGGAACCAATTGCAGATTTTTTGGAGCTGGAATTTAGGAGTAATAAATTAACGAAAATTCACGTCATATGTTGGAGCGCCAGAATGACCTATCAACGATATTTCGGCCATAACTTTTGACTCAGATGTCGAAATCCCTTGATTCAAGTCTCATATCGAATCTAACTCAGAGAGGAAGACACTGACAAAATTTGAGCTCTTAAGTCATCACCAATTAATTTTTACACATTGTCGAAATTTACCTTAGAAAACTCATTCCAACCAGCCATGTAGCCTCCATCCTCGACTTACCACTCACAAACCTCCATCATTCACGCACCATACAAGACAAAGTAGCCACCAAAGAAGATAAATTCAATTCAGCCTCTCAACCAAGCAACCCACGCACATCACTTCACAAGTCTTTGTTCAACAACAGCCCACCAACAACACATTCACGCCACAACCTTCATTTATTGACTAACAG
>JANIHY010000009.1:1762739-1774018 GCA_027479065.1 Erythroxylum brevipes
AGTGATTTACGGTAGAAAAAATAGTGTCACTAGAATTTAGAATAGTCAGTGTTCATTAGATTTTATCAAAATTATATATTGTTACATTTTTACTTGATTTAATTTTTTTTTATAAATTATGATTTTTACTTTACATATATCATGATAAAAAATTATATTTGTATTTTTAAAAAATTGTGATTCTTTTACTTGATAATTGATTAAATAATTTCTTTTCCATATTTTATATAATTGCTAAAAGGTGTTAAAAGATATGGGCTTATGCGTTGGGTTTAAAATTGAAGTTTTTATAGTAGGTTGAGTTTGAGTCTAAAATTTAAGTTCATTTTTTGGGATGAATTAGATATGTTTTTAAGAGTCCTAAAAGTTTTAGAGCTAGACTTTAGCTAGATTTGACCCAGCCCAGTTCATGTGTAGGTCTAATTTCTATACCATGTTCAGTTATTTCATGAACTGCATCATATAAAGTGAGAGTGATAAGAGAAATATGCTTAGAAGTTTGGTACAGAATTTTTGTCGCAATCACTTGTTTGCCTCGTTAGTGATTGATAACACCGTGCATTTCCTGTACATAACAGATAAGCTGCCATATTCTGTCAGAATTTTACTTGAGTCTGCAATTCGTAATTGTGACAACTTCCAAGTTACTAAGGAAGATGTTGAGAAAATTATTGATTGGGAAAACACATCTCCAAAGCAAGTTGAGATTCCTTTCAAGCCAGCTCGTGTTCTCTTGCAGGTCAGTTGACCTAAGCACTACTTTTGGCATACAAATTGTCTACATGTTCTAATTTGCTTACTTTTGTTGGCAGGATTTTACTGGAGTGCCAGCAGTTGTTGATCTTGCTTCCATGCGGGATGCTATGAACAATCTTGGTAGTGATCCCAGCAAGATCAATCCTTTGGTACGTGTTACCTTCACCGTGCAGTTCACTGAAGTCATTATTAGATCTTATTCAGTTGCACCTTAAAAACTGTTTGTGCCTTATGGTTTTGGTTTTAAAAATTGTCATGTCTTTGTATGGGACTGACTAAGCGTGAAAAGCATTAATCATTCAATTCCATTTGTAAACTAAGTTCTGTTTTCTTGATTGGATATGTATAAAATATCACTGCTTTAGGAAGAAATCCGTGCGATTCATCTGAAAGTTCATGGACTTATAATTTTTACATTATTCTAGGGGATAACTCTAATCACCAATAAGTGTTCTTGTTTATTGGATTCTGAACCACAAGTTAAATGATTACTCTCTGTGCAGGTTCCTGTGGATCTAGTTATTGATCATTCGGTTCAAGTCGATGTTGCAGGATCAGAGAATGCTGTACAGGCAAATATGGAACTTGAATTTCAAAGGAACAAAGAGAGATTTGCTTTCCTTAAGTGGGGTTCCACAGCTTTCCATAACATGCTTGTGGTTCCTCCAGGTTCTGGTATTGTTCATCAGGTATAATTCTGAAACGCAATTGTTGGAAGGTTTGTAATTTATTGACAGAATCTCTACTGATATCCATTACATAAGATGCATGCTCATTATATTCATTTTTTTATGTGTTCTCGGTTAGAAGAATAGCTTTATAACTGTATCATAATTTTAGCTTTCAGCATTTGTTGATTGACAAGCATAAAATTTCAGGTAAATCTTGAATATCTTGGACGGGTTGTCTTCAACACCAAGGATGTGCTCTACCCTGATAGTGTGGTTGGAACTGATTCCCATACAACCATGATTGATGGGCTAGGAGTTGCAGGCTGGGGGGTTGGGGGTATTGAAGCTGAGGCTGCAATGCTTGGCCAGGTAACTAATGTCAATATGTCATGGCCGGTCTCTGTTAAAAATACTCTTTTAAGTTTTAAAAGATAAAATAGGAAATTACTCATCTGAAACAATATCCTGCAAATACATTTGCAATTGCATAACTGAAAGTATATACTTAAGCTATTACTCTTGGTTTATTAGTCAGTCCCTTCTCTCACCCACATCTGTTTTTGCCGCATCCTTGTGAAAATTTGGTTCTAAAGCTTTTTCACATTGAACAGCCAATGAGCATGGTGCTACCTGGTGTTGTTGGATTCAAGCTATCTGGAAAATTACGCAATGGTGTTACTGCTACAGACTTAGTTTTGACTGTGACTCAAATGCTAAGAAAGCATGGAGTTGTTGGGAAATTTGTGGAGTTTTATGGTAATGGATTCCGATGGAACTATATTGAGTTAGTTCTCCAAGTTAGCTTTATTCCATTCTCTTAGGATTAAGCTTTCAAGTTTGTATTTTCCTGCAGGAGATGGTATGGGTGAGCTTTCTTTAGCTGACAGGGCCACCATAGCTAATATGTCACTTGAATATGGTGCAACTATGGGGTTCTTCCCTGTTGATCATGTTACCTTACAATATCTTAGATTGACTGGAAGGAGTGAAGAAACTGTGAGAACTTTCACTTTTCTTGTGCACAATGGAAATCAACGTGAAATTTAAAATACTTAAAGAGATTTACTCTTCTTGTAGGTGACAATGATAGAATCATATCTCCGTGCAAATAAAATGTTCGTCGACTATAATGAGGTAAGGTCTTTATTGATCATTCATTTACTTAATACAATTAACAAAATGATAGGGATGCTAACTTTCTTCCCACCTCTAAATTCAGCCTCAACAAGAAAGAGTATACTCATCATATCTTCAACTGGATCTGAAGGATGTTGAACCTTGTATTTCTGGACCAAAAAGGTGTGCAATTTTTACTGCAAAAACCTCCTCCACTCATTGAGATTACTTCATGAACCCGTGTGGCATCAGTTTTTCAGCTTTTGCAATAAGGTCTACTGTGCTTTCACAATTGATAAGACATCCAATCTAATCTCTTTTGTTTCACAGGCCTCATGATCGGGTTGCTTTGAGAGAAATGAAAGATGATTGGCACTCTTGTCTTGATAATAAAGTCGGATTTAAGGTCAGTTGTTAACTTAATGATGTAGGATGAGTAGAAGAGATATCACTAGTAGCTAGATCTCACGTCAGTTGTTAACTTAATGATGTAGGACGAGTAGAAGAGATATCAAACTAGTAGCTAGAACTGACGGAACTTGTAACATGGGGCTATTGTAATTTAAGTTTTAGGTTTGAGATTTCAGCTTAGGTTGTTGAAATTTCAAGTTTGGAATATTTGGAATTTTACGGTTTGATATGACTGAAATTTTAGGTTTGATTAGCTAGAAATTTAGGGTTTTGGTTGTATTAAACTCAGGTTAAAGTGCTGGAATTTTAGTGTGGTAAACAAGTAATGACAGAGAACTAACTGTCACTCCTAAAGTATAAAAATTCACTCTTAGAAGAAAGAATTACACCTTATTATTGAAAACTCAAGTTTACCTAAAAAATTTAGGTTCTTTTTAAATTGAAGGGCTGATTATCACATTTAGAAAAGTTCTTGGAACCTTTATTCTAATAGTAAAGAGATTTCCAACTAAGCTATCCAAAATAAAATTGAATCCTACAATAATAACCATTCTTTATTCTTAAATACGCCTAAGTCCTAAATAAGTAGAACAATGTGTCTAATTTATTATTACTTTCTATCAAGCAAGAAAAAACTAATATGAAATAAAATTCAGTCTTTGTTGTCCTTGCTGTCACACCAACTATGTTCTTCATTCCATCAAATTAAAGCTTGTGAATTAGTGTGTTGCCCTCTTTAATTTCTTTTGTAAACTCTAAGCTCTTTTACACCACTTAAGGTTGAAAACCTATAATTCATTTTACAAAATGATTGTGTTCAGAGTAAAAGTTTTGAATTAACTTTATTGATCCAAAATGATTGTGTTCAGAGTAAAAGTTTTGAATTAACTTTATTGATCCTTCTGATTTCATTGTGCAGGGATTTGCCATACCAAAAGAGGAACAGGATAAAGTGGCAAAATTCTCATTCCGTGGGCAGCCAGCAGAACTGAAGCATGGTAGTGTGGTGATTGCTGCTATCACCAGCTGCACCAACACATCAAATCCCAGTGTGATGCTTGGGGCTGCTCTTGTGGCTAAGAAGGCTTGTGAACTTGGCTTACAGGTTAGACCCATTTCATGTCTCAAATTTTCCATATAGTTTCTAACGTCCCATGCAAGGACCAAGTAGTCTTTCATTCAGGTGCTCTATTATGTGAAATCCTAATGAAGATCTAATGTATCCTTTAATTGACTGCTACCATTTGTAGGTCAAGCCATGGGTAAAGACTAGTCTTGCTCCAGGATCTGGAGTTGTCAAAAAGTATCTACTGCAGAGGTAATTCATGTTTTGGTAAAAAATTGTATTGGAAGTGCAGTAACATAATGCCATTGTTTTGTCTTTATTAGACCTGAGGAAGAAATCCGGCTAATCTTGTTCTTTTGCATGATCCAGTGGCTTGCAAGAGTATTTGAATCAACAGGGATTCCATATTGTTGGGTATGGATGCACAACTTGTATTGGAAATTCTGGAGAGTTGGACGAGTCTGTTGGTTCTGCTATTTCAGAAAATGGTAACTTTTGGAATTCTATTCATCTCATTAGGAAAAAAATATTGGGCATACAGATTATTACTTAAGGTCTAATATAGTTTCTTACAAAATTAATGTTTCTTTGAGAGAATGTTAGTTAAAATTTGTTTCTGTTTGTTGCTTACACTGTTTTATATCTTTATTTCTTTACCCAGATATCGTTGCAGCAGCAGTGCTCTCTGGGAACAGGAATTTTGAGGGCCGGGTTCACCCATTGACCCGGGCCAATTATCTTGCTTCACCTCCTTTAGTGGTTGCATATGCCCTTGCTGGCACGGTATTATTACCTTCCCTTCTGTTCCCTGCGAGCTTGTTAATTTTGTTGGTTCTAATACCTTAAAGAAATAACATGACGTCTTAACTGATCGAGGTTTCTACCTCATAATTTTTGCATATTGTAAATGCATGAGGAATATTAGTTTGCGGTAGGACCATTTAACTTCTTGTAACTGTAATAGGATTTGTCTAATTACTACTACAACTATTTTGTTAATAATATAGTGATGAATCATCTTCCAGGTTGACATTGACTTTGATAAGGAGCCAATTGGAGTAGGGAAAGATGGTAAAAATGTCTACTTCAAGGATATCTGGCCATCAACAGAAGAAATAGCAGAGGTGTGCATTTGATAAAATTGATATCACATTTGAAAGCTCAATATGTAACTTTGTGGTTTAATTTTTGTTCCTTGGCATGAATAGCACTCACTCAGGGTTTTATCCTGCCCAGGTTGTTCAATCAAGTGTATTGCCTGACATGTTCAAAAGTACTTATGAGACTATCACAAAGGGCAATCCCATGTGGAATCAGTTGACAGTGCCAGCTACATCCTCTTACTCATGGGACCCTAGTTCAACCTACATTCACGAGCCCCCATACTTCAAGGGAATGACTCTGGAACCTCCTGGGGCCCATGGAGTAAAGGATGCATACTGTTTACTCAATTTTGGTGATAGTATCACAACCGATCACATTTCACCTGCTGGAAGCATTCACAAGGACAGCCCAGCTGCAAGGTTCCTCCTTGAAAGAGGGGTAGATCGCAAAGACTTCAACTCTTATGGAAGTCGTCGTGGGAATGATGAAATAATGGCCAGGGGTACCTTTGCTAATATTCGACTTGTAAACAAACTTTTGAATGGGGAAGTTGGCCCGAAGACAATTCATATTCCTACTGGAGAGGGACTTGCCGTCTATGATGCTGCAATGGTAAGTGTTTGGTTTAAATATGTACAGAATTCTTAATCCATCTTCATTTCCTCTGAAACATTATCAAGGCCTAATCCTTTTTATTAGTCAAACATTAATGGCTAAAAATGTCAACGAAAACCTTAAGGAACTATTTATAGTGGGTAAAGGTGTGGTACCATTCTATCGAAGTACTTCTATTTGTGCATTTGTGCAAAAGCTTATCAGTGCATATAATTCAAATTATTGTGTAAACTCGTGTCATTGGAAGTCAGTCATTTTGTAGTTGAATTATGTATCAAATGCCAGAACTATGGTATAGGAATACCAGATAAACCAACTTAAAGGCAGTATAAATACTTGTTCAAGATTAAATACTCTGTCCGACTGATTGTTGGCCAACATACTATCTCAGAAATACAAGATTGCTGGATATGATACCATAGTTTTGGCTGGAGCTGAGTATGGAAGCGGAAGCTCCAGAGATTGGGCTGCTAAGGGTCCAATGCTACTGGTAAGCTTTCTCATTAAACTTCGTTGAGGATTTCACCTGTTTGTTTATGAGGTCTTTTGACTTTAACTTGATCTATTGCAGGGAGTCAAAGCAGTGATTGCCAAAAGTTTTGAGAGAATTCATCGCAGTAATTTAGTTGGAATGGGAATTATTCCACTTTGTTTCAAGCCTGGTCAGGATGCAGACACACTAGGATTGACTGGCCATGAGCGGTACACTATTGATCTTCCAAGCAATGTCAGTGAGATAAGGCCCGGTCAGGATGTGACTGTCACAACTGACACTGGAAAGTCCTTCACTTGTACTGCACGGTTTGATACCGAGGTACGTATTATCCATTTTCTGATTCTATGACGTGTCTTTCTTATATTGAGATTGGGGTTCTAACATGTTATTTGGAAATTAAGGAAGCTAGTTCAAAATAAATTTATAATCCTCAAGTTTTTCTGGAGTGGGTAAATTTTATGATCAGCTGAAATCTTAGCCAGTTATGTTTCAAATATTGGACCTACCAAACCTTGTCCGGAACTTTTTTCCGTGGAACATAATGTGGTGATACCTTGTCCTGAACATTTTTCCTTGGAGCATAATGTGGCGTTTGTTGATAGAGATGTAGAGACTTGTCCTTTAGAGGAAGTTTTACCTGTGTTTTTTTAACACTTGGTACCTCTCTGAAGCCGCCCGGATGATGGGGAAGTTTCTTCTGTATTAAAGGGTGGTTTAAGTTATTTCTTTTATAATGCCTCATTTTTGTTCCGGCTGATATCCCATTAATTTATTGAATGCTTGCATACGATGGCCTTGAGCTGAATTTTTGCCTCCTGATAGGAAATGCATGGTTTAGTATTTAAGCTCTTGCTCATATATATATATATTTTTATCATTTCAGGTGGAATTAGAATATTTCAATCACGGAGGTATTCTTCCTTATGTTATCCGCAATCTGAGGAAGCAGTAGGACGACCATTACTTTTCACTCAGGGGGATGTTTCAATTGTCTAAATGTGAGAGGGGAATAAAGTTTTGAATAACAAGAAGGTCCCTTCCGTGGGGACATGCAACTTTTGACATTTGGAGGTGGTTTCTTGTTTATCTAGAAAACAACTGTTTGTAGTCATATATTGCTTGTCATGCAACAGAGTCCATAATGCATGAGAACTTTTTGTGGTTGCAAATTCGTAATATGCTTCTTTATTGACCAGGTGCTGGATCTGGTTGGTATCTCGGAACATAAAATTTGTAATTTAATGCGCCAAATTCTAACACTTTAAACTCTGTAACTGATTTGACATCGCATCTTTTTTAGATTCAGGTGTAATAAATTATTGGCAAGCTTTTCCAGGTATTCTTCCAAGTTCCAATGACAAATATAGAAAACAATACTAAAGAAATTAATCAAATGTTTATCAAACGAACAGTAACATGTTGTAAATTGGTATAACCTTTGTTTTTTTATATATTTATACGAGGCAATTAGGTTAGCATCTGATTGCACTTTAATATGATCGTTTCAGGATTTGATTCCATTTTAATATGATTGGGTTGGCTTTGACAGCATTTTAATATGATTGGGATAAGGCATTGATATACAAACACACCGCACAATAACATAAAAATAATTTAACGAACAATTTAAAATGTATTTTTATAGTTTTTAACACCATAAAATACTCTAAAATAATTTAGAATAATAAATATATTTTTACAATAATTAAAATTATAGAAAAATCTACAACATGTACAAATAATTATTAACTATAAATTTGGTAATGGAGTGATTGCTATCAACTTTCACATTTTATGATTGAAAAGTGCATATCAATCATAATTTATAATATATAAATTTTCACAGATCGCTTTTATTTTTCTTTATTGGATTGTTATTTTTAGTTATCATAAGTTATTATAAATTTATTGTAGTTGAATTTATTATAATGTGTCAAGTTTTTTCAATTTGAACAATACAATCTTATGAGCTTCAAATTTCAATTATCACCATTCCTTTATTATAAAGAAAACATCAAAATTTATCTTGAAAATTTTGAAGGAATTATTGTTGGAGATACTATATATTTTTAAAATAAAAGAAGGTAAGTTTTGATGTTTTCTTCATAGATTTAAACGAAACTTCAAATTTAATTATTGGTATACTAGTCTAGCTAAACTACGGCACTGTGATATTTATTAATTATGTACTAATTGTTAAAACATAAACCTTATTAAGTGTCACAAAGGTTTGTTTTGGATTCGAACTTGTATTGGAAGTCGCGCCCACCTTTGTACGGTAAACCCGCTTAAGTCCACTTAAGCAAGATTCAACCTTCTCATGTGAATGTTACTGAACAATTGCGTTAGTCCTCGAACACTTCACGCGCACACAAATATTTAAAGTATTTCTCTCACAAACAAAACAACACAAGTGTATAACCTAGTAAATATATATATAGCCAAAGCTACTCTTTTATTTACTCGCAACAAAATGTTAACAAAAGATACAAGTATTTCCTTCTCAAAGCATTTACAAGGAACTCCCTACTTGAAGCCCTTACAATGAGAACTCCCCAAAAGCTCTAAACTCTCAAAGCCCTTACAATGAGAACTCCCCAAAAGCTCTAAACTCTCAAAGCCCTCTCCTTTGAGTGATTTCTCTCAACGAGTGTATGACTCAATGATTGAATGAATATCTCTAAACTCTAATGAGCTATTTATAAGTATCTCTCGATGATTAAGTTAGAATCCTAATAAAACTCTACCAGCTAAGATCATAATCTTATCATATCTTATCCTTATCAGATTACATCAAACTAACTAATAGATGATGTCCCCATCCACTTAGGATTCTATCTAATAGGATTAAGTTACATCACATTAACAAGAAAAAAGATTACCCTATCTAGGAATGATTATTCTTATTCATGAAGATCTCCCCTATCTTTAGATGATCCTTATACATGATCTTTATCTCTTAAAGCTGATGCTCATCCCCTATGATATTATCCGCCATGTCATCATGTGCCACATCATCTACAGTTACTACGTTATTGCTGATGTGTTTTCCAAGTCACTACAGCCTATCCACACATAGGTCCATCAATGCACGTCCATGGATAAGTTCATCTTCCATGATCAAGCTCACTCATTGTGCAATCTCGTCACTCTATGACTAAGTATAAGTCACAATCCAAGTTAGTATAAAACCTCACATACTTTATATACCTTCGACTTGTCTCGTCGAAGTCAAGTGATTATATGCCTTATCGCGCTTGCATGTTTTTGCGCATCCTTGTAGGATCTCGCACTCCTTTGCGCACTCTCGCGCACCCTTAGGTCCCACATGATTTAGTTTGCCAATTCCGTGCGGCCTTGCATCCGAATCTCACGTTTGGTCGAAGATTTCTGCCAATGCATGCTTACGCTGCTCATGCATATCGAATCTTGCCTACTCTCAGGATCTTTGTCGATACTTCTCGCATTCCTTGCCTATTTCGCAAGTTCTTCGAGTTTTGTTCACCAACTCGCAAAACTTTGCCTTTTCCCCTTGTATACGCCTTCCTCGTGCCGATTTGCTTGCTAACATTGGCTAAGGCTCGTCATTGCTCGCACGATCTCGCAGTTTGGACTTAGAGGTTTAACATTAAGCTATGTTATAATTAATTTTGTATATTTATTTCAAAAATATTTTGTTCAATGTTTTTATTACAACATAAATTTCTCTCTTGACTCTCTCTCTCCATTTATGATTAAGTTTATTGGCTATTCTTTCAACAACAAACATATGTACGTATCTAACAATTTTGTTTGACACATTTTAAAAATATTGTATTGTTTAAATTATTTTAAAAAATATTTTGTTTGTATTAAAATTTTAATTTTTTTCAATAAATTCATCAGCTTATTTTAATATAAAAAATTATAATGTCCATATAATTACCTTAAAAAAATCAATATAATATACCTCAAAATAATACTAAAAAGATGTAATTTTATAAACATTTTGCATATGAGGCAATTGAGATATTTTTAATGTATTAAATAATAAAATTCATATGTGGCTCAAATATAATATCTAGTAGCCACGTCATAAAATACTAATATGATGTAACTCGTCGTGTCATCTATATTAACAAGAAGTTTAACATCCAGCAATTTTAGCTAAAAATTAAAGGTTGAAATATTTTAGCGCTATTTTTTTAAGTTTGTGCTAGTATTGGAAAAGCAAGTAAATTTTGTTTTTTTACAATTAACCATAAATAAATTGATTTCATATACCCAAAAATAAATATTGATTGTAAATTTGGTGTTGGAGCGAATGCTATCAACTTTTACATTTTATAATCAAAATGTGCATTGCACATACAATTTCAATGCAAATTAACTCCTAAACTTTTTTTTTAATTTTCATTGGATTGTTATTTTTATATATTATAAGTTTTTATAAGACTTATTTTGGTAGAATTTATTATGAACTATCAAATTTCCTCAATTTAAATGATATGATCACGTTATCTTCAAATAGAAATTATCACAATTCCTTTACTATAAAGGGAACATTAAAATTTACCTCATTGAATTCTTTGCGGGAGGAAATTTTTTTTGGGAAATATGAGAAAAACTGATGGAGTTTTATAGATTAGATATTTTGCACTTTAAGTATGGAGTACGATACTTGATTCATATGTTGTTTGTCATGAGTGTGACATTATGCAATCATTATATATAATAAGTTTGGATATACTTAGGTATTCAATGCATTTGCATATGCACGAGCATACCTGTTCATTACATATGTGTTGACATAAGGTATCATGTCATTTAGTAGCATGGAGATCCATGCCTTGAGAATAGTGATATGAGGTATGAGATGAACTTTCTTTTGGATTATTTTTTTAACAATATTTCATCATCATAAAAGGAAGAAGTTTTTAAACTAACTAATTTTGGAGAAATTATTTTAATAAAGAGTAAATGATACCTGTTAAGTCCAAATGACTTTACTTAGATATAATTTTGATGTATAACAAAGAGAACAAATAAAAAGAAAAGAAACAGA
>JANIHY010000009.1:1783121-1793198 GCA_027479065.1 Erythroxylum brevipes
TATAAAGGGTATAAAAGTCATTTATTATACATTACATTCCATTCCATCCATCTTCCAAACAATATTTCACTACATTACATTATGAACCCTTCCATCCTTCCCAAATAACTTTTTACTATATTACATTCTATTCCATTATAAATCATTCTATTCCCTTCTATTCTATTACATTCCGTTCCATTAATTAACATCCAACCAAACAGGGCCTAAGTAATGTTTTCAGCTTTTTTGTTGTCTTATTGGGTCGGGTCGGGTTAAGAATTCAACCAAATATCTTAAGTTCTTAACCCCTCGGTGGATTGGTGACTGGGTGACTGATTAGGCCCTCGTGAAGAACCTGTTGGAGTGATACTACTAGAAGAAGCTATAACACTAATTATTTTCTTTCCCACCTGTATATCACGCTTGGGGATCTAACCTTATCGTTGATAGCCCTCTAACATCCGATATATTGGCAAAACAATTAATAAAGAGGATTAACCTCTAACTCTTGATACTTATAATGGTATGCATAATCTCATTAATCATGTCTATAAGGAACTTATGGACTTATGTAAAGCACATGAAATAATGAAATGCAAGGCCTTCTTCTCCATAAGATAAGTTTAATCTAATCATGTATGCTGAGACGGATGCACATTGGGAGCAAGTGAGGGCGCTTGCCTCTACTGCCTCCAAAAAATTTCATATAAAAATATTATTATTTTAAATTTTGATCTCATAAAATTTTTTTGTTATTATTTTGCTTCCACTCAAAAAAATTTCTAGATACTTCCCTATATATCAAAGCTTACAATATGCTTTGGTAGTCTATTTCCAATTGCCTAATAACATATGTGTATCTCGCTTTGTAAGAAATGGGCGTAGACAGATAGATTCAACATATTTAATTTTTGTAACATAAATATCAAAGGAAAGCCTTAGGGATTACTTAAAGTTTGTCATCCTAGAAGCCATCATATTCTTAATTTAGATATAGCTATGGAAACAATGATCTTTGCAAATGAATTAAGAGCTAGACAAGTAAGCTTGATACAAAAGAAAACATATTGTTGTTTAAAAGAAGTGTATATGAGGGCATGTAAGTATAGTGATCTTGAAGATGTAGCGCCTGTAGCGCCTAGTATACAAATACAAGATGACTTGACACTAAAATTGAGAAAGGAAAAGAAGAGCAAAGGTTCCTCATTCTATCAACGAAGTTAAGAAAAACAAGTCATAAAGAGAACAAAATGGAGTCATAAATAGAAAGGGAAACGAAGCTGCCAAAGCTGAACACCTCTATAAATAAGGTCACTAAATATATCCTAAATAATGATATGGAAATTAAGGTGAACAAAATGTGCATTATTGCCTTTACAAGAAATAAAGATTTTATTGTTGCCTCATTAAAATATAGAACATGAAACATATATTATAGGGATAGGGTAGTTTAAAGTTTTATTAGTCAAGGAAGTCTTAAGGGATTCCTAGTTAGAGATGAAGATAGATCAAACAAAAGGGTATAAAGAGAAAGCAAGTTACTTATAGATCAAAGACTATATAGTTGTAGATAATTAATTAACCATATAGTTATAGATAATTAATTAACCATCACAGAGGATAATCAATCTTATGATATGAGGTGAGCCTATGGATATAAAAGAAAAATAAATAAACCTAAAGGCAGTAATAAAACGAGCAATAGCAAAACGAAGGACTTGAGTAAAGGAGTAAAAAAAGCCTAAATAACCTTCCAAGATAATGATGGTGAAACTTGATGCATCCCTATGGAGATCTTGTAGTTATGACATTATCTATAGTAAATCCCATAGTGAAAAGAATACTAGTTAATACAAGGAGAGTAGTGGATATCTTATAACACCTTCAAAGACATAGGATTATAATCAAATGGACTAGAACTTATTGCAAGCCTACATTAGGCTTTCACGGAGATCAAATTTATACTAAATGTTGAATCTTAGTCTTAAAGATAGATAATATACATGACATATTTTCAGGTGACAAGAGGACCTTTAACCTAAAATTTTATCATTGAAAGGCAAGCTTTGTGTTCATTTCTCTATACTGGCTTTTAATAAAGTTCTCAATCTCAAATAAAGTAAAAGAAGTTCAAAGAATGGAAAATGATTACTATTTCACCTCCAGTAAAGAAAATAATATCATTTAGGAAAGGAATGTTTAAGATGTTTAGTCCATAGGCTAGGCCTCGGGTCCTATAAACATGGACAAAATAACATTATTTTGAAAGTTTTAAGAAAATGAAATGTCGGCTCCGAGATTACATAGGTTGGACTCTCCTAGGCCTGACTCGACTCAGCCCATTGCCATCCTTAAATGTTAAAAATCCAACCAAGGAAGTAAGAGAGATCTCAAAGAAAGAGTTAAATCTATACCAAATTGTACTTTTTATAGATGAAAATGTTTGAGTATAAGCCTCTTTTGAAGAGGTAGGGGACAACCGAATATTGATTCAATTCTACCATGTGGTGGACAAAAATAGGGTGTTGTCTGGCAGCCCATGGACGTTTAAGAACAACGTTCTAATGTTGAATACACTCCAAGAAAATGACGACTCGCTGGCGGTGAGTCTGTCTCAATTAGAAATTTGGGTCTAAGCACATGACATACCTTCTGCTTTGGTGAATGAGCGGACGGCAATCTAGTTGGGGGACGTTATAGGTAAGTTCTTGAAATTTGATGGGGAGACCCGAAATGAGTAGAGGCACCACATTTTGAGATTTTGGGTGTTGATGGATGTGAGCCTACAATTACTGAGACAAAAAAATCAACAGAATGGTGATAAAGTGATAGTGAAATTCAGGTATGAGCCGTTATCCAGTTTTTGTTTTATCTGTGACAAGATTGGGCATCTAGATAATTTTTATGAAGTACCATTTGCTACTCCTGATGGGATAGTGGAGAAGGGGTGGGGCTTATGGCTGAAGGCAGAATAGAGACAACCTAGTCCGATGATGCCTAGTCCGTGGATAAAATCATGGACACATGACAATCTGATCCCTCACAATGAAGGGTCCAGCTCCAAAGCAAGGATCAACACAGAAACTGAGGGACAGAGAGAGATTGAAGAACTGAGGGCGGAGAAAAATAAGAAACGACCAAGAAGGGATGGGGACCTGCTGGTGATGCTTGAAACCAACCAAGGTTCCCTCGATGAGACCACAGTGACAGTGCCATGAATTGCCTTAGTTGGAACTGTCGGGGGCTTGGCCAGCCTCGGACGGTGTTAGCTCTTAAGGAGCTTGTACGTAAATTTAGGTCAGACATAAAATTCTTAATGGAAACCTTGGTTCACACTCAAAAGATTGAGGAACTACAGCTTTAAATTGGATACAAGGGGAGTTTCACAGTCGACTGAATAAGTAGAGGAGGAGGACTAGCATGTTGATGGCGAGAGCAAGACTTAGACGAAATTGAGAGTTACTCCAGCAACCATATTGATATGGCCATCAAGACCATGGGAAGGGAGGATTGGAGACTTATGTGGTTCTATGGCTATCCGGAGAGAAGAAGGAGACGTGAATCATGGCAAATGATACAATCATTGTCCCGCCGAAGCAATCTACCATGGGTCATTATCGGAGATTTTAATGATACGATGTACTTGACTGACAAAATGGGAGGGAGGGAGCATCCAAACAGCCAGTTGGAGGGTTTTAGAGCATGTGTGGCAACAAAAAACTTAATAGAAATACCTTTAAGTGATAGGCATTTCACATGGGAAAGGAGCAGGGGAACGACTAATGCAATATTTGAGAAGCTTGACCGCACATTTATGAACACTCAGTGGATGGGAAGACTCCCACACCACAACCTGCTAAATGTGCTGGCTAATATTTTGGATCACAACCCACTACTTTTGCAAGTACTAAAGGGTGGTCATTTGCGCACACCAAGACGATTTCGCTTTGAAAACTGGTGGTTATTGGAACATGGCATAACAGAGGTGGTACAACACAGTTGGGCAGATGCTGATCTAGTTCCCATCATGGACAATTCATCACCTGTACTATAAAGCTAGTGGAATGGAGTAAGACAGTCTCAGTCACCTTTAAAAAACAGAAGGCTATTTTGCATAAACGTCTGCAACAAGCACAACATGCTGGTGATATGGGCAAGCATATTAACACTCTTAAAGAGTAGATGAACTCTTTACTGACGCAGGAAGAAGCTTATTGGAGGCAGCGAAGTAAATCCTTTTAGTTACAACACGGGGACAAAAACATAAAATACTTTCATGTGTAGGTTTCTAGTTGAAGACAGACCAACCATATTCCGATCCTACAATCTGCCGATGGAAGTTGGGTATCTGATGAGATGGGCAAAGCTGAAATAGTCAGGTCATATTTTTCTAGCTTATACTCTGGTCGACATTTTCAAAATTGAGGGCGAGGGTTGGAGAGGTCAATAACTAGGTGCTTCTGGCTCCTTTTATCGAAGCTAAATTTAAGAGGGCAGTAGATCAAATGCATCCAGAAAAATCGCCAGGGCCAGATGGTTTTAGTACCGCTTTCTACCAAAAATTCTAGAATATCATTGGGAAAGATGTAGTGCGGAGTTGTTAGAGCTGGCTCAGCAATGGTCATTTCCCCAATTCCCTTTCTCATACTTTTCTTGTCCTCATTGCGAAACATGAAAAACCGATACATATTCAGGATTTTTGACTTATTGCTCTTTGTAATGTGCTATACAAAATTGTGGCAAAAGTATTGGCGAATAGATTAAAGGCTATTCTGCCTCACATTGTTTCTGTTGCACATTCTGCTTTTGTTCCTAGACACTCAATCCATGATAATGTTCTGTTGGCCTTCGAACTTATCCACTGCATGAAAAGGAAGACGAGGGGGAAATTAGGAGTTGTAGCATTAAAACTAGATATACGCAAAGCTTATGACCGCATTGATTGGAAATACTTGGAATTTATTATGGCAAAAATGGGCTTTGACAGAAAATGGATTGCTTACATCATGCTGTGTGTTACCTCGGTGAACTATAGTGTTCTTTTAAATGGAAATGAAGTGGGTCCAATTGCACCAAAACGGGGCCTTAGATAAGGTAATCCACTCTCTCCATACCTATTTATTTTATGTGCCGAAGGATTAACTTTCTTATTATGCAAGGCAGAAGAAGACAACACCTTGTAGGGGTTTCAAATGGTGAGACGAGCCCCGTCAATCTCTCATTTACAATTTGCAGAAGATAGTTTTCTCTTCTTTAAAGCAAGTATGACTGATTGTCTAACGATTAAATAGATACTGGCAGATTATGAGCAGGCTTCAAGGCAAGCGGTAAACTTTCAAAAATCTAAAAAAAATTTCTCCTTCAACATGGGGCTACGGTTGGCTAGTGAGCTGAAAACAATTTTAGGCGTTTTAATGCCTCTAGATCATGGTAGATACTTGGGATTGTCCTCCCTTATAGGCAGAAACAAGAAACAAATATTCTCTTTCCTAAAGGAGCAATTGAAAAGGAGGCTTCGTAGTTGGAAAAACAGATTTCTCTCATGTACAGGTAAGGAAATTCTTCTCAAAACTGTAGCCAAGCATTACCCACTTATAGTATGAAGGTGTTCTTGATCCCAATTTCTACCTGTGATGCACTTCAAAAGATAATGAACTCTTTCTGGTGGGGTAATAAACCTAATGGAGGGAATCAAATGCACTGGCTAATATAGGATAGAATGTGTGGGCCGAAGATAAAAGGTGGGCTTGGTTTGATTTTTAAGCTGGTTCAATATGACAATGCTAGCTAAGCAGGGTTGGAATCTAATTCATAACCCTTCTTCCCTCCTAACTCAAGTTCGCAAAGCTAAATACTTTCCCAAGACGTCCTTCCTAGAAGCAATGACTGGATATAATCCCAGTTTTATTTGGAGGAGTATGTTACAAGCTAGAGATTTACTTACTCTAGGCACAAGGTGGAGAGACCATCTTTGTCTGGCAAGACCTGTGGTTATCGGGGGATCCAAATTTTTTCATTCGGTCACCAGTGGTAGAGGGATTTGAACTTATGAAAGTGAAATACCTAATGCTAATAGACGAGAGGGCATGGGATCTACAATACATCCAAGGCCTTTTTTGTGATATTGATGTTCAGAAAATTCTTTCAATTCCTATGCATATGACCAATCGCCAAGATAAGATGATATGACATTTTACGAGAGATGAATTTTACTCAGTCAGGTCTGGCTATAAAGTAGCCCTTAAATGGCTAAGCACCACGGTATTTGAGGAATGTGCTGGCCGGTGGAAGCAGCTATGACATCTACCCATCCCAGCCAAATTGAAGGAATTTCTTTGGCAAGCTTTTAGGGGGATTATCCCGGTGAGGGCCACCCTAAGGCGACGAGGTCTGGCCATAGAGGACATTTGTCCTTTTGTTGACGAGACGGAAACAATCTCCCATGTTTTGCTACATTGTGCCCATGTTAGAGCATGTTGGGATCTATTACCTCTACATCCTGTTGCTCCAATTTTCTTACTTCTTTGCAGGATCTCTTAAAGGGAAGGGGAGATGAGGTGAGTCAGGTTTGTGTACTGCTGTGGCACATATGGAAAGCTCAAAATTCCTTCATATGGCAACATTGCAGACTTGACCCCCAGGCATCGTGGCATCATCACACTGATCCCTGGAAGAATGGACAAATGCCCAAGCCCAGACGAGAGATGCTGGTACACCATTAGGGGTGGATGCACTAGTAACCTGATGGTCATGCCCAACCAATGGAGCTATAAAGTGCAACATTGATGTTGCAGTTCACGATGTGTAGGGGACAAGGTCGTATGGCGTAGTCCTAAGGAAAGGGATCAGTTTATTAAATGTTTTTCCGGGTTTTCCCACTCATATTACACCCCTCTTACTATGAAAGTTATAGCTTTCAAAGAGGCTCTATCTTGGTTGATACACACGGGAGTTAAATCAGTGGAGGTGGAGACCGATTGCCTTCAACTGGTACAACGGTTCCATGGCTCCAGCATAGGCATTAACGAGTTGGGAGTGATCATAGCTGAGCGCAAAGCCACAGCTACGAGATTTCGGTCCTTTACTTTTACCTAGATTCCTAGGCATATTAATAGGGTAGCCCGCATGTTAGCTAAAGCAGCTACTCGATATCCCAATAGACATAGTTGGGATAGGCCGCCCACTTTTTTATTAGACACTATCATGTAAAAGAATAGGAACATTGCGTTAGAAAGATAATGGGCCATCAAAGTGGAAATGTCAAAATTATTATTAATAGGATTTATAACAATACTACAATTAACGGACCTTATTAGATCTCCCTTTTCAACGAAATTAGACTCTAAGAAATGCATGAAGAAATGGTGCTTTTGGAGAAGAAAGAAATATTTGTTCTTAACAGATGTAACTTACAATCTAAGGAATGAAAGCTTTTGGAGCATTAGCAAGGAAGTAAACGATGTTGTTTGTGTAATTAAGAAAGAGAATTTAGGATCCTTTTGTTCTTTCAATGCAACTACATTAGAGATGACTAGAGAAAAATCCAGTTGGCTTGTAACTATATGTGTAGAAGCTTGGAATGGAATAGTATCATATCTGAAATGTCTTTAGTTACACTCCTTAAAGATGATATGTTGCTATTCAAGTTGTCACTAGCTACCATTGTGTATGAAACATGGAAAGAGAGGAATAGAAGGAGATTCAGAGGTGAATAAATAGGTCCATTACAATTTAACTATAGCATTTGGTTGAAGATAAAGGAAGTGTTGATTATCCACCATCATGAAGCCATCTTCTCCAATTTAGTACTTAACACATAGAGCTCAACCTATAACAACACATTCAGTAATATATACAGGTGATTTGATACATATGTTATCTTAAAAGAACCAATTATCAAATTGTTTCTTTTGATTTGATATTAGGGATCTCAAACATTTCATTGCAGGGCAAGACCCATTTTGCATTCAAATATACTTATTTAACTTTCAAAAAGAAAAGTCTGATTTAATAAAATCACTTTTTTCTCTCTTAAATCCCTTTTTTTTATGATTCATTAGGCTCCTAGATAAGTTAAAATGAATATTAATTATAATTTAAACTATATTTATGATTGGATAAATAAAACTCTTTAATTTATATTTAATTCTTTAATTAAATAATTTATCTTCATAAAATAAGATGACATATAACAATACATCATAACCACCTAAATATCAAGAATATCAAACTAATTTTGACTATTCTTTTTGCGTATAATTTTTTGGTATAATTCCCTTTCGCTATATAATATTGTAAATAGATAATGAGTATTAAATAAATGTTTACTATTTTTAGTACATTTGAAAATTATCTTCAAAGTATCATTTCACTTTAGCCAATGATTTGCCAAATCAATACTAATTGAAAACAATAAAACATTTTTTTATTATTTTAGGTGATGAATTATATATTAATCATTGAAATTGTCTCCATATAATTTTTGTTATATTCAACAACTTCCTATCAAGTTACCCTTGACTAAGACAAATTTGAGTAGTATCAAAACATAACAATTTATATATAAGATACATTAAAGATCTTAACAAGATCTCAAACTATTAGTTATCAACCATTATAATGAGTATTTCCACAGATACACAAGTAATGTTTTATATAAAATTTTCATGTCAATTTAGTTCAATAAATTTATTCTCTAATAAACATTTGTATGTTTATTTAGGTATTTTAAATATTACCTACAACTTAATGAAAGTTACACCTATAGCTTGGTAGTAATACAATAATGAGTAAAATATCGATCCCATAAGGAAGTACTGGAAAACTAGTGCACTATCCTAATGCTACCTAACTAATTAAATAAAGATTATTTGCTTGAGATATAAAAATAAAATAAAATTGAAGTACTCTGAAGATAAAATCATTGTAGATAAATTAGAGCACTTAGTCAATATAGGAAAGTAAGATGTAATAAGCATCCAGATAAGAGTCCTCCTATTATTATTTTTGTATTCGTGATTCGGTTTATTAAAAAGTTTTTATAGTTTAGATCAACAAAACTTCCTACTGTTGTGAATTGCTCTCTCGGTCAAGTTATAATCACCTATTCTTGAATCGACTAACCAACATCCACATTGAATTGAGACTTAAAAGAACATATTAAGATCATTAAAATTCACAAAATGATGAACCCTGACACTAACGGATTTATGAAAGTTTGTATCAAGTTTTCCATTCAACTCCTAACATCAAAGTTACAAACTATTTATATGCACGTTATTCAAGAAACTCCTTACGTGAATTAATATGTGATTTAATTGCTATTTCAATTAAATCAGCATTAAAAAGAATAAAACATATTCATGAATAAAAAATTTCAACTTATAAATAAAATATAATTAATTCATACAAAGATAAATACTAAAGTTTCTTCACACACACACACACAATCTATGTGAAAAATATAAAGATAGTAAAATATTGATATATTTTGGGGTTATTATTAGTTTATAAGATTGACTGTTTTCTTTTTAAAAAAATAAAATATATACTAATCTTTTCACGGTATTAATGGTCAGTCTTTAATAGAATAACGATTATGAATAATTTAAAAATAATACATAAAGTGTAATATAAATCTCATTATTATAATCTCATCATAATCTCATTTATAAAGTATATTTACCCTATAAAACTTATCCTATGTTTTAGTTAATTAAACAAATATATATTAGATAAAGAATAAATTTAATTAGTTATATCACATATACATAACAAATTGATATGACATAAACTAATACGCCCAAGATTGGAAGATTACCAAGTGTGAGAAATCTATGAAGCGTACTAAGCATTCAAACGCTACGTTTGAATGATGAATAGATAAGGAATAGAATAGTTATTTTTAGGAATATAAAGAATGAGGAATATAATTACTTTGTTTGGTTTATTGCTAAAAAAATTTTATGCCAGCGTTTGGTTTAAAAATATAGACTTAGAATGACAAAGGAATAATTAAAAAAAAAAAGACCAAAGTAATAATAATGTTAAATGTAATCCGTAATTGTTACATTTAATGTAAAACCATAAACTTTT
>JANIHY010000009.1:1793655-1817484 GCA_027479065.1 Erythroxylum brevipes
TCTTCTTAATACTAATATTATTACTATTATTATTATTATTATTATTATTATTAATTTATTATTATTATTATTATAAGGATAAAAAAAGTTTTCTACAATAACTCTATTCTTGGAATAGCTAAAGACACTTTTTGATGATCTTTAACTATTCCTAAAAATTGAATAATATCTAATCTTAGGATTAAATATTCTGATATTTTTGTCTAACCAAACAAATGATTATATAAATTTTAAGAATATACTAAGAATAGAAACATGCCCTTAATATTAAATGTTAACTTTGGTTCTCAAATTACCTTCATTTTTTAAATATTCTTTTTTAAGTTTTACTCTTGGAACTGGCAAGGTCCTGCCCAATGCAGGTTAACTGATTCGGAAGAACTTTGGATTTCCTTTGTGTTCTAAAACCAATTACTTCCAAGCTGGATACATTTTTCTCCTGTTCCAACCCGTAGCTATTTTAATGACGTTATCTACACATATGAATCAATATCTTTGATTTGATCATGTGTATTGGGATACCTGTTGGCTACTGAGAGCAAGAAATATAAAGTAAAGTAAGTTCTATAATTAAAGTGATTGACATGATGTGTAAATCTGACTGCTTTTGGCATAATACATTGACTTTGAGCTCCATATGTCCGTAAAATGACTAAACAATAAGGTTCATGTATATCAATTAATGCCATTAGGGTCTCCCTCAAGCAGTGTGGAGATAGGAATGTTAAGATTCCTCTGGAAAATCAACTGCTCAACCAAAGGAAATACCAAAGAACCAGGAAGAAAATGGGATAGCTAACAACCCCTTCTTTGTTTTTTTTTGGTTTGGTTACATCAGAAGCTAACAACCACCAAAACGTCATTCAACTCAAAACCACTGTTCAAGTGGGTCTTCCAACTGTGTCTGTGGGGTGTGTAGATGTAAATAATTTATCTCTTTTTCAGTGGGAGATCTTAGCTATCGCTATCCTCTTGTAGTTAGCTATTGTGGTATTATCATATATTATATCACTGTCCTAGTTAGGTACTGCCCAATTATCTTTTTTTTTTCATGAGATATTTGAAGAGGGTTTTAATTATAGGATGATACGTTTAAGTCATTTATTTTCAGATTAATCTTTATTCGAATCGGATAGGTCTCTTGCGGAAAACAAAGCTTTGACCTCAAATTTTAAATGACACATACATAAAGACGGTTTGAACTCATGATCTTACTTAAACTAAGAGGACCCCTTGTCAACTTACCAACATCCTAAAATTTGTATTATCATATTATTCATATATCTTCCTGTGTGACCGGAATGGGATGAGATGGGCGTACTTTACTCTTTTCTTTAGGGGAATTAGGCCTCCTATACTTTGGGAATGGCCACTTGGGAAGGCTTTATTAGAAGGGTGGGTTATGGTTTCATTATTACGGTGTCTGGTTAGACAAAAGGCATCAATTTTCAGTTTTCAAACTGTTGTTCCTGCTTTCTTTAATAAAACAAGCTTGTGAAGAGAATAAAACGTGGATTTGGTTGATGATTTATGCAAAACTCCTGCAACACGCATTAAATTCAAAGGGCACCGTTGTATTTTCATATCTTAAATGTTGGTTGGTGATTGGTGAAGCAAAACGTTGCTGTCCTGCTAGAGCTGCCAGAAGCAAAACGTTGTAATATACCAGCTTTGTAACTCTGCTGTTACCAAGGAGACCTAATTGTAACTCTGCTGTTACTGTGGTTATCTTTTGAAAGCGGTAGGTAAGCAAGAGGGAACAAGCAATTAGTTCTCTTTGTCAGGCTATGGTCACAAGTTCACAACAGCGGCCCATAAGTTGACCCAGAAAAAAGGAAAAAAATATAAAACGTACAGGGAAAAAGAGAACCAAATAGGTTAATATGAGTTGTTCAACACTCTCATTTTTTAATCAAAAATTTTGAATTTGAGTCATGAGAATGAAAAAATCTATTTAATCAGTGCTTTACTCCTTATAAGCTGATCCGGTACGAGCAGAAATTAATCTAAAAATGGTTGGCTTAAAAGCGTAGAGTTACGAGCTCACAGACGGACCGCTTGCAGGCAGCAGTTTCTTTGAGCCGACACCCACGCTTCCATTCACATGCCTACCCCAATATTATATGAAACTTGTACCGAATGTAATGCAATGCAACCAATTCCTGAGGGCCCATTTCTTGGGGGGGACTAGTACTACAGTTGAAGTATGGGATATGTATGATTAAGGTGGAGCTAAATCCAAATGTTAAAAAGCACAAGCTCGATGCACAAACAATAACCACATGTTTCACACATTTTGTAAACGGACCCACATGATGAAGCTGAATCAAGCAATCAATTGCTTTATTTCTCTTTCGAGAATAAAGAACCAGTTGAATATGAGACGTGCAAAGGGTTAATCACCGCTGCTTTCTCATCGCTCAATGATTCAGTTAGCAGAACAAGATACTGTCGTTTGGTCCCATCTGCAGTCTAGTAGACGTTACTACTTACTTTATGTAGAATGCTTAGATTAGTAAAGAATCTTCGTTGTGAGACAAATCAAAGAAAACAAAAAAAGAATCATTCTTTACTTGAGCTTGCAAAACTGTTCAACTCTCCTTTTCCTCTTGGGTGTGTTAAAGGTTTTTGTTTTGTTTACTCTAGTGGTTTGTACTTTGTACTCTCAATTTTATTTATCATGGACTTTCTTTACATCGATTGGGTTTCAGGGTCAGCTTCAAAATTCTCCTCCAGGTCTACGCGGACACCCACGGAGTCTCTATTGGTTTCTTGTTTTCTTAGTTATCCTTGCATGCCTTCCTTCATGTCCTTTAATATTCTTCTTCAACATGTTCTGTATATTTTAATGGTTAGTTGTCGACACTCGTGGAGAGTAAAATATTAGTGAGTTCCCGAATACACCCTGTTGATTATTGTTGCTTCACTTGAAGATCTTTAGAATTATTTATTGTATATTACTTAAGTCCATAACTACTTGTTGATAAAGTAATCTTGTTCACAAGTGTGAGAAAATCTATGTAAAAATGTTGTTTAAGTGCAGAGAGGTCAGGCTGTGGGTGTTCATTTTGGTAATAACATCATTGCTGATTCCTATTTCTGTGTTTAGGTTGTGGGGTCAGGGGTGCGGGTAGTGGAATCGATTCAGTGCTTTGATAGAAATGGGTATCTTGAAGATTGACAGGTGTGGCTCTAAACTACTCTTCCCAAGGATGCTGATGCTATTGATACTTGGTATCTGTGTGCCCATGGAAGTCATGGGTAAGGCTGGAAATGCAAGTGCTGCTTCTTCTAGGCCAAATAGTGTGAATATAGGAGCTCTGTTTACTTATGATTCAGTTATTGGAAGAGCAGCGAAGCCAGCAATTGCAGCTGCAGTTGAAGATGTAAATTCTGATTCCAGCATTCTTTCCTGGACGAAATTGAATGTTATTTACCATGACACTAATTGCAGTGGGTTTCTTGGAACCATGGAAGGTAATTCTGTGAGACTCAAAACCTTTAAACATATTCTAGAATCGCCTTCTTCACAGGTCTTCGGATTTTCCATACATTTATTAGGCATTGGTGGTAGAAAACTCGAACTGCCACTGAAACACTTAATTTTCATATGTCAATTTGGAACTGTCCTTTTCTTCATCTTCCGTGTTGCTTCAGCCTTTACCTTTCTCTTCCAATCATACTGTTTTGATACTTTGTTTGTGGTCTGCATTCTAGTTTCCTCTTACCTTTCAGTATAGAAGCGTCACTTATGTAATGAGCTTTCCTTTTCAACTTCCAGATGATTGATAGTTGTATCCATGAACTGTGATTCTGACAGCATTGTAGCTGAGCTCTTATTTTTTAGCTTATTTGTTTATGCTAGTCTTGACCGTCAGTAGAAATTTTGGGAAGAGTTTTATACACTGTTGGTATGATTTGTGATCACATAAACTTCAATTTAATTGGCTACAAAGAGAATCTTGAATTAGAGGAGATTGGTGCTACTCGGTAAAGAAATTAAAATTCATGCGTTGTGTTTAAGCTGGAAGTAGTAGGAATTCAGGACTTCATTTAAAATCATAGTAAATAGAACAAAATTTTCAAGTAAATGAGTGTCTACTAACTTCTATCTGTGTATCAGCACGTGTACAAGTTTTTGTCTTAAATGTTAAAGAAAAACTGCTTAATCTCCTCTTCTCGCCACTCTGAGAAGAACATAGCATTATAGCAACGATTTTGATGGAAGCTTACTTGCCATGTAGCTCTGCAGCTGATGGAAGATGACGTAGTTGCTGCAGTTGGCCCCCAATCTTCTGGGATAGCTCATGTCATATCCCATGTTGTTAATGAACTTCGTGTACCACTGTTGTCATTTGCTGCAACAGACCCCACACTTTCTGCACTGCAGTATCCATATTTCATTCGCACCACGCAGAATGACCATTTTCAGATGTATGCAATTGCCGATTTAGTCACGTATTTTGGATGGAGAGAAGTAATTGCCATTTTTGTAGATGATGATTATGGCAGGAATGGGATATCTGTACTGGGTGATGCCTTGGCAAAGAAACGTGCAAAGATATCTTACAAGGCTGCTTTTACACCTGGAGCACCAAACAGTGCAATCAATGAATTGTTAGTTGGGGTAAATCTGATGGAGTCTCGGGTTTATGTTGTACATGTAAACCCTGATTCTGGTCTGTCCATCTTTTCTGTTGCTAAGAGTCTTAAAATGATGACCGGTGGCTATGTTTGGATTGCTACAGATTGGCTTCCTTCTATTTTAGATTCAATAGAACCAGCTGATCTTGACAAAATGAATCTATTACAAGGGGTTGTTGCTCTTCGACATTACACCCCTGATACCAGACTCAAAAAGAAATTCATGTCTAGATGGAACAACCTAAAATATAAGAGTGCTGGACCTGCTGGGTTCAATAGTTATGCTCTTTATGCTTATGATTCAGTATGGTTAGCTGCTCGTGCTCTTGATGTTTATTTCAAAGACGGTGGAAGTGTATCTTACTCCAAAGATCCAAAGTTGCTTAACACAAATGGAAGCTCATTGAACTTGCAATCACTGCGTGTTTTTGATGGAGGCCAGCGGTTCCTCCAGACACTTACTGGAATGAATTTCACAGGTGTAAGTGGTCGGGTTCAGTTTGATTCAGACAAGAATTTAGTTCATCCAGCATATGAAATTCTTAACATTGTGGGAACAGGTACCCGCAGGGTTGGTTATTGGTCAAATTTCTCTGGTCTTTCAATGGTTTCTCCAGAGACATTATATGAAAAGCTGCCCAACATTTCTGCAAACAATCAACATCTTTACACAATAATATGGCCAGGTGAAACGTCAAATGTTCCTCGAGGATGGGTATTTCCATACAATGGAAAATCTCTAAGAATTGCGGTGCCCAACAGAGTGAGTTACCAAGAATTTGTTTCTAAAGACAACAATCCCCCAGGTGTTAGAGGATACTGCATTGATGTATTTGAAGCAGCATTAAATTTGCTTCCATATCCTGTCCCGCGCACTTATATTTTATATGGAGATGGTCAAAGGAATCCAGAGTACAGTGATCTTGTCAATGCAGTTGCAGAAAATGTGAGTATTTTACTTGTTTCTATTGTTGATGTCAACTGTAATTTCTTCTGGGTCTTGTTAGACTGTCTCAGGTGCTAATGCTGTGCTATTTTCTCTGATTCTCTTCCTCTTCAAGAATTATGATGCAGCTGTAGGGGATGTCACAATAACTACAAATAGGACAAAAATTGTAGACTTTACGCAGCCTTATATGGAATCTGGACTTTTTGTAGTTGCTGCTGTCAAGGAGCAAAAGTCTAGCCCTTGGTCCTTCCTTAAGCCATTTACTTTCCAAATGTGGTGTGTTACTGGTGCTTTCTTTCTTTTCGTGGGAGCTGTAGTATGGATTCTTGAGCACCGTATGAATCAGGATTTCCGAGGTCCACCAAGGCAACAGCTAGTAACGATATTCTGGTCAGTACTGCCCCTGATTATTAGAAGGTGTCATCTTGTACAGTCTTTAATTGTTAGCCTGCACAGAAAGGTTCCTACTTCAAACTGTGTCTTAGGGCACATATGCTACATGATTTGGCATTGCATGGGTTCCCATAAATCTCCACTTGTTTCTTGATTGACAAACTAATAAAAAGGAAATGTGGTGAATGTTGTAGTTGCAATGGATCCTCAGCATCTACTTGTGTAGAATATGTAAAGATGCTAATGTCTTGACATGTTACTTTTGAAGGCTTTTATAATTTCTTGAAGAACTGTGCTACTGTGTTATATAATCTGACCGATTGTACTTTTCATCTTGCAGGTTTAGTTTCTCAACCATGTTCTTTTCACACAGTACGTGATTTAAGCCTGATCTTCTGCATTCTGTATTTGCTTGGTCAAATAAATTCTGAAGCAGAAATTCCTAATTTTATCTGCTGCTTGGGCATTATGTAGGGGAGAATACTGTGAGCGCTTTAGGACGTTTGGTGTTGATCATATGGCTATTTGTTGTGCTGATCATCAATTCAAGCTATACTGCTAGTTTGACATCCATTCTCACAGTGCAGCAGTTAACATCTCGAATTGAAGGCATTGACAGTTTGATCTCAAGTAATGAACCAATTGGAATTCAAGATGGATCATTTGCGTGGAAGTACCTGATTGATGAGCTCAACGTTGCAGAATCCAGGATTGTAAAACTGAAAAATCAGGATGAATATTTTGTTGCTCTTCAACGAGGATCACGCAATGGAGGGGTGGCTGCAATTGTTGATGAGCTTCCTTACATTGAACTCTTTTTATCAAACACGAATTGCAAATTCAGGACTGTGGGCCAGGAGTTCACAAAAAGTGGATGGGGATTTGTGAGTACCAAAAGTTTTAACTTTCCATTATATGACTGACAAACATTTCAATGTTGCTACAGCGGTAATGCTTCTTTTCAGAAAATAGGGTGGTTCAGAAACTTTTAGATAAAATTTGAATTTTCTTTAAAAGATAACCTTGAATCATAGTGATGCCAGATGTTGGAAATGAAGATAAGCTACAGTTTAGGTTACAAGGAATCAAGGGGCAGAGTATGCATACTTGTCTGGGCATTTAATTACGTACTTCCTTCTTAGTTGCATCTTATTTTCTCACTTTGGAAACCAAAAAAATCCTATTATGGTTTACCAATTTTTATTTACTGATATAAGCCATAACAAGAGTACATTCTACATTTTATGTTCTTTCTATGTTTGCATTGGTTTATGGGTTTAATGTTTTGCACATTGTTATCACATACAGCATGATATTCACAATCTTGTTTCTTGTGTTGATTATTGCTGGTCACCAGTAGTATCTCCCCTAAAACTCATCAACAAACTTCTGTAGTTGAAATTCCATCATTTTCTCGACTACTTGGACAACTTTAGTAATTTTCTTAGCGTTGACAAAATATTACTTATGATTGCAATTACTGATATTCCTCCACCTTTTATTATCATGCGAGTTCATGATTTCTCTTATATATTCTTCAATTAGATGTTTATTATGTGCACCTGTTAGCTTCTATCGGATTTCTTACACAGTCATTTCATGTCCAGTTACCTATATATTGTTGAAGAACTTTCTTACTCATTTTATGTGTTATCCTTTAGCTAAAATTATAGATGTAATACTTTTTTGTTTGAATTTACTGCTTATGATGAGCCATCACACAGGCAAAAGACCAATTCTGGTGTTTGAGTAAAGATGAAGGGTTTGATGAAATTCTTTTGAGAAGCACTCACGTATTAAATTGTCTTGTTGCAGGCGTTTCAGAGGGACTCTCCCCTTGCAGTTGATTTGTCAACGGCTATCCTTCAACTCTCAGAAAATGGAGACCTCCAAAAGATCCATAACAAATGGCTAACACATACTGAATGTTCTATGCAAATTGGCCAAGGTGAAGATAGCCGACTCTCTCTGAAGAGCTTCTGGGGACTTTTCCTCATCTGTGGGATCGCATGCTTCATTGCTCTCACCATGTTCTTCTGTAAGGTCTTGCTTCAGTACCGTAGGTTTGTTCCAGAGGGTGGTGTCGAGGAAGAGGTGGAAGAAATTGAACCCGCAAGGTCTAGACGCTCACTACGCTCAAGTAGCTTCAAGGATTTGATTGATTTTGTAGACAGGAAAGAAGCAGAGATTAAGGAAATTTTAAAGCGTAAGACTAGTGATAGCAAGCGGCAAGCTAGCTCGAGTGCAGATGATCGTGCAAGTACACCTGCTTAGGAGAACTTGATTTGTTGCTTGGTGTACTTTCCTCTGGTAATTTTGAGATCAATATAACTTCATGTTTGTGGTTTATACAACAAACTTAGCACTATGATATTCCAAAATTCTGGAGGTTTAGGTGAGTGGCCTGGATCAGAGGTTTTGGTTTATTGAGGTTGCTAAGATTCTATTTTATAGAGAAATCTTAGGGCAATCGGCAATCACTCATTTCAATTCTTAAACCAACATTCTTGAGACTGAAGTTAGATGATTTTGTGTTCTATTGTCCAGGTCCTATATTGCCATAAGGAGTCATGTTTCTATTTTTGAACCAGAGCAATTGGTTACTTATGTTCCATTTTGTGCATACTAAGATGCCTTGTACTTCTCTACGTAAGGATATCCTCCCCACTTAAAGATCAGAACTGTTTCAAGATGTAGATAGTCTTACATATTAGTCCCTTAATCGAATGGAAAGTGATTTTTCTTCTATGACCGGACTTAGGTAAGATCTTTATTATTGTTATCAAGATTCAAGATGTCAACACTGATTTCGTCTTTCTTTAGAAATTCAAAGAAATTGTATTAATAAATGAAGTGTCTGGAGTTACAATTTAAATCAAGAATTTAGGAATAGGTTCCTTGATGATTTGCATCAAAAGGTGACAAATAGTCTAAAAGTCTCATCGAAAAGACGATAAAGTCGAAAATATCCACATCTGCTTTTGATAATGTTGGAATAGATTAGGACCTGAGATATGTACATGTTAAGAGCTCAAAATGTCGGCTTGATATCAGCTTACGCTACTAGTATTTTCCACTCAACCAACTTCTTTCTCAGCAAGAGAATCCAGCTGTAATTCCTCCTTTGCTAGCACTTACTGTTCCAGGCTCCATCTTCTAGCTATACTCACCATTAGAACCTGGACATCAATGCAGTGTTAGAGATATCATCATCATCATTACATTCAATCTGAAGTCCCGCAATAAAGCAGAGTTTGGGAAGGTCTGATAGTATGCAGCCTTATTTTCACATAATAGAGAGGCTGTTTCCGATAGACCCACATATAAATGTGACAATAAAAGAGTGATGCAGGCTAAAGAGTAAAAAAAGTAAATATATATATAAAGTTAATAAATAAACTATGAAATAAGTAATAGTCAATATGCAAAAAGAATAAAGAAATAATAATACTGATAGAAATACAAATAATAGTAATAAAAAAATATTTATAATAGTAATACTAATAATTAGAAGGGATTCTAATTAATTAGCAGACAAGCATAATCATAAAAACATGAAGAAATTTAAGGCTTCGTTTAAGTTAGAGTTAAGACCCTTCAGCATAATCATTGTATGGAACAAATTGATATGAAGCAGGCAATAAGGGGCTATATTAAGAGTAAAGAAAGAACAAAGCACTAACAAGATCTCATAGATTCATATAAGAAGTAAATATGAGAAAAGAATCACACACCATAAGAGAAAATTGGTAATATATCCATGAACCAACTAAGACTCGAAAGAAATCTACAAAATGCATCAAGTTTTAGGAAGGGATTGACAGGTAAAACCAAAACATATGGAAGTAATACAAACATGGGATTTTAGACACTTCTTACTTAAGATGAAAGAAACAATACTAATATAACAGTCAACAAACAAATCACAGAAACTCAATATCAAACAAAGCTTTCACGGTTTAGAATCCAAAATCCAAATGGAATCAGTGGAGGAGAAAACTGAAAAATAAAAATGCATAGTTCATCAAGAAAATGAAATTACGCCAATGAAAATATACAAGCTACATAAGAGGAAAAAATGGTTAAGAAAACAAAGAGTTACATGCTTTAATCAGAGCACAAGGATCCAACAGATATATCTTAAGTAATTTAGTCACCAAGGATCCTGAAAGATCACGCAGATATGGGGAGTGGCTGTAGATTGTGAACATCTTTGAAAGGAATAAGAGACTATAAAATGTACATAAAAAGAAGGAACTTACAAAGCTAAACCAAGACCCACATGAAACATCAGAAACTAAAAAAAAAGAGGGATTTTTGAACACGCACCAAAGATACCAGCAATAGACAAGAGCAAAGATCATACCACCAAAGGCCCAAGCAATACCTTGGATACCCATAGTGCAACCGCGTCTCAAACCCTTAGCATAGCATTTCCTTGCGAATAGAACAACCACTTAAACAAATACACAAGAAATCCTCCACAGTTTCCCCTCTTTTACAACCTACCTCCCTAAAAAGCCCACTGCTTTCCTCAACATGAATAAGCACATAAAAGCAGTTCACACAACCGAGCAGAACTACACAAACCCAAAAAACTCCAAACTTTCCTCTAGCAAACACACCCAATGTAAACATAGAACAAATATCAAATTCCCAAATTCAAACCTTAGTACAAAACATAACATTTTATAAATGTTCAATACAAAAAAAAACAGTAAAAAGAACAACAGAGAGCGAGAACAATAGAGAGCGAGAGGACGAGCCCTACCCCAGTCATTGCCGGCGACATAAGTGACAGTTTGAGAAATTTTCAGTTTGGACTCGATGGTGTTCAATTGACTTAAAAGAAGAAGAAAGGATTTTGCAAAAAGGCGACAACCCTCTGTCTGTTGATCACTTTTAACCAGCAGGCAATAAAAATCTTTACAATATCCCCTCTCTATAGATGAATAGTCAAGAAGCATAATCAATGATAAGAATCTCTATCTAAAAGAATAAAAGAAGTCAGAAACAAACTTAAGTCCAATGCCGAAATAAAATCTTCCAAGAACACCGCAGCCTCCCCAGGTTCATAAACCCGACGAAACACCAAAGAAAAGATGGTTTTTTCTTGCAGAGATCAAAAGACATTTGGTGTGTGTGATATTCCTTATTTTAGACATCATTAAGCTCACAAAACTAACTAAAAGACCAGCATTGTAGTAAACGTATGCAGATTCAGACAAAAACAAATCACCCATGTACAAATGTTCTCTTCTCTTAAAAGAAACGAAAAAACCCAGTTTAAGTAGTTGACTTGTAGAACAAAGAAAACAACTTTGAATCAGAGCTAAAACTAGAGGAAACATAACATCATTAAACACATTAAATACACAAAATTAACCCAACCCCACATGTAAAAATCAAATCTTAATATAGAACCACAGAAGAACCAGCAATCACAAGAAACCTCGAGAAGGTTTGAACCCTAAATGACCTAATCAACGACTAAAAATCAAAGAAACAGTTCAAAATGAAAGGAAAAAAGAAAACCTAAAGAAAACAGTGTTGAGATATGGAGCCTGATAATACGTTTTGGACTTTACACTAGGCCCACAATGGTGGATCCAAAGGTAGAATGGTTAGAACTAGTACATACAATCGTGTGGGGGCCATCTCCAGTCTCCTCCCTTGGTGGTTCGAGATGCTATGTTACCTTTATTGATGACTTCTACAGGAAGGTATGGGTTTACTTTCTAAAACATGTCATATGTGTTTGTTACCTTTAAGAGGTGGAAGGTTGAAGTTGAAAATCAGACTAGGTTGAAGATCAAATGCTTAAGGTCTGATAATGGTGGGGAGTATGATTCTACAAAATTCAAGAAGTTCTGTGTTGACGGGAGAATCAGGTGCACCAGGATAATTCCTAGCAAGGCAAGACAGAATGGGATTGCTGAAAGGATGAACAAAACGTTGAATGAGTGAGCAAGAAGCATGAGATTACATGTTGGACTGTCAAAAATTTTTGGGCAGATGCAGTGACCACAACATCATACTTGATAAATAGAGGACCTTCAGTTCCTTTGGAGTGCGATCTAAAGATGCAAAAGAAGTGAGAGTTGAGGTTGAGTTGCAGAAAAATCTAAAAAATATTGCTGCAGAACTAGAATAGCAAACAGTCACACCTAAGCCACTATTGAGGAAATCTACCAAAGTTACCAGGTCACCAGAAAGGTATTCACCATCCATGTATTATTTGTTGTTGATCGATGGAGGGGAACCAGAATCTTTTGATGAGACTTTGCAGGTGAAGGATTCAATCAAGTGGAAGCAAGCCATGGATGATGAGATATGGTCACTTGAGAAGAATGATACTTGGGAGTTAACTGAGTTGCCTGAAGGGAAGAAAACTTTGTTTGACAAGTGGGTCTACAGGATCAAGAATGACACTAATGGTATAATTAGGTTCAAGGCTCGATTAGTGGTTAAAGGATATTCACAAAGGAAAGGTATTGACTACATTGAAGTATTCTCTCCTGTTGTGAAGCTGAATACAATCAGAATTTTACTGAGTATTGTTGCAACAGAGGACTTGCACCTTGACCAGATGGATGTAAAAATAACATTTTTACTGGAGATCTAGAGGAAGAAATCTACATGCAGCAATCTGAGGGATATAAGGTTCTTGGTAAGGAACATATGGTGTGTAAGCTCAAGAGGAGTTTGTATGGATTGAAACAAGCTCCAAAACAGTGGTACAAGAAGTTTGACTCTTTCATGTTCAGAAACAGTTTTCACATGAGTGAAAAGGATCAGTGTTGTTACATTAAGAAGTTTACTGATTCCTTTGTTATTTTTCTCTTGTATATGGATGATATGTTGATTGCAGGTTCAAGTATGGAGGAGATAAATAATCTTAAAGGGAGACTATCATCAAAGTTTGAGATGAAAGATTTGGGTGCAGTAAAACAAATTCTAGGGATGAGGATTTCACAAGATTGGTTTGTTGGAATTCTAAATCTGTCCCAGGAGCAATACATTGAGAGGGTGTTATCTAGGTTTATAGTTGATGATGCTAAACCATGAGCACGCCTTTGGCTAACCATCTCAAATTATCAAAGGAGCAATCATCCAAGACAACTGAGGAATGTGAGCACATGGAAAAAGTGCCTTATGCTTCTGCAGTTAGGAGTTTGATGTATGTTATGGTCTACACTAGGCCTGATATAGCATATGCAGTGGGAACTATGAGTAGATACATGTCAGATCCATAGAAAGAGCATTGGGAAGCTATGAAGTGGCTTCTGAGATACTTGAAAGGAACAGTTAACACCTTACTTTGTTATGGGAATGACAAAGTAGTACTAGAGGGTTTTGTTGATGCTAACCTTAGTGGAGATGTCTGAGAACATATGGGTATGCCTACATTATGGATGGGACAGCGGTGAGCTGGATGTCTAAACTTCAGAAATGTGTCTCTATGTCATCTACAAATGCTAAATATGTTGCAATAGCTAAAACTAGTAAGGAGATGATATAATTGACTGATTACTTGGAAGATTTGGGCAAGAAGCAACATGATAAGGTTTTCTTCATTGATAGTCAGAATGCCATATAGCTGGTGAAGAACCCAGTGTATCATTTTAGAACTAAGCACATCCAACGTAGGTACCATTTCACTCGCAGTTTGGTGGAAGAAGGCGAGATATGTTTGAAGAAGATTGATGGTACGAAGAATCCAGCAGACATGTTGACTAAGGTGTTGATGTCAGAAAACTGGGGATGTGCAAGGCCTCTGAAGATGGTTGGGTTGATTGGATTAGTCTTCAAGTCGGAGAATTGTTGAGATACAGAGCCTGATAATATATTTTGGACTCCACACTAGGCCCACGATCACGAATCCAACTTTATGTCTTTTGTATTCTCCTGGGCATGTAAATATGTTCTATTCTCCTAGTATACCTATGTCAAAAACAATTCACAATGAAATAAAACTCTAGCCGTCCATGGACGTAGTCAAATCTTGGTGAACCAAGTAAATCTATGTGTGTTTGTGATTTTCGTACTTGTTCTTTGATTATTGTGATTGATCGTTCGTAACATGCAGGACAAGATGGTTTCTCTTATTCAAGATGTTGTGTTTAGTACAAAGCTACTCTTTTCTTAAATTTTGCTATTAAAAATTTTATCATTATTTTCTCTCCAAATGACATAAAAAGAGGTTGACATCCTCTTTCTCTATTAGCTTTATTTTGGAGGCACTTCTCCCAATCATTAAAATTGCAGTGGAGATTAGAAAGTTTTAGAATTTGCATTTAATATCCTTTAAACTAGTGAAATTTAAAGAAAATATGATCTCTATTTTCATGTTTAGTATTGCAGAGTTTTCATATATTATTCAGGTTATGGGAGCTTTTTATTTTGTATAGAGTCCTAAGTCTATTTTTAATGACAAGCCATATGATAAAGGATAGCTCAGGAGGTATTTGAATGGACCATGCCAATTTTCTCCAAATTTTATGTCTTCTTCACTCCTAATTTTGTGCTTTATTTCCCTATATATTTGTCCCCTTATGTAGACAAGATCACTAATGAAAGTGGGTCTAAGTTGATCGATAGGATGGTTATCCTCATAGATAGGCAAAGTGTATAGGACTTGCCTTCATGTTCACATATGTTTTAAAAGGAATCTCACCAATATAATATTTACATAGCATTTTATATGCCATCTTTTATCAAGCATCACTTTGTGTTCTATTTTTTAGATTGCCATCATTGTAGTCCAAGGTTTCAAAAGATAGGTCAAGGAACTTAATATTGCTTTCCAAAAGAAGGAAGTAAATAAGAATGAAGCTATAAAAGCCTATGGAGATCTTGAGATGTCTAAAAAAGAGAAACAAGGTTACCAAGGACAACCATTTAAATGTCTTGATGAACTTGAGAAGGAGTTAGACATGACAAAAGGTAGGGCTGAGCTTTAGACATTGTTGAGCAAGTTTATATCTAATAAAACCCTCAATACATTGTAAGTATATGAATCGTATCGCATATAAGGTTATCGCTTCTGCGAGGATTATGCAAGGATTATCGATTTTAACCTAACTTTGTCCAAGGTATTTGGAATACGATTAGAATGAACATAAATAGAGAAAATTGAAACAAACAATAAAACAAAGCTAATAATGAAAAAGCAGTGAGCAGCCAACTAATTTTTGGGTTGATCAAGATTGAATACTTAAGACTGATTCTTTCCTTATTTTGTTCCTTTAACTATTTTTGATTAAATTATATGTTTGATCCTATATTTCCTAAGGTATTGATTACTCTCTCTTAAGACCTAATCAATTAATCCTAATTGAATTTGAAAATTTCAAATTTGCAATCTCTCAATTCACAAACTTATCCCTAACTTATTCAATTAAATCTGAAGTTATATATTGGATAATTAATTTCTCACACAAGATCTCTCTTTGAATGATTATTAATTTGATAATTGAGGGACTATTAGGCTACCAACTCTCATTGCACAATCTAATATGATTACTTTGACTCACTCTCTTGATTTATTGTAATTATAAGCATACACAATTATCACAAATATGTATTGAAATCAATAATAACCAAAGTCAAAATAATTCCATAACAAATCCTATTCTAAAATTTAGAATCTCATGAACACCTTAAACATATTAGAATTTAGTTACACATCCAGAAGAAATAATTAAGGAAAAGAAGAAAAACGTTGTTTAAGTCTTAATCTGCAAAGTTGGAATTCTTAGACATTGTTCTTGATCTCCCTTGTTTGATCCACTTTTTAGGTGTGTTTCACATCCTTAAATAGTTCTTGAGGCTTCTAGGGTTCTTTATAGGGGGTTTCCATTTAATTTAGTTCCAAAAATAGCCCCAACATGTCAAAAGACCAAAATAACTCGGGAGCTGGAAAAGTAAATTCGCTGGAATTGTTGTCTTGGAGATAAACGGTCTAATACACGATTGTTTTCTACAATCTGTATAACTCAAAATCTGTATAATTCACAATTTTACAAATGTTGAGAGACTTACATGGTCATAGACACGACTGTGCAACCTTTATTTGCTCAAATCTTCCTTTTTCTTCAATTATTTGATTTCCAACACTCATAAACAAATCAAATACCTAATGAAACATAAAATTAAGATTGAAATCATGCTCTAAACCACACAAATACTTAGAATATAAAAAGCAATCAATACAAGAATAATTGGTTTTAGCTACGGAAATTACCAACAAAAATACTAATTTTTTGTCAGCAAACAAATTTGTCGATAGAAATTACCAACGAAAAGCTTTGTAGAAAAACGACCATAGGTATAATCTCACTGAATTTCTTAATGGAATCATAATTTCTGTTGGCTAACAAAATTTAAATTTAAATTTTCATTGTTAAATTTATCGATAGAATTACAATTTTTGTAGCTAAAATTACCTATGGATATTGTAATTCTGTTGCTACATTTTCTGACAAAATTATACTATTTCATCGGTAAATTTAGTGACGAATATAGTGAATCCACAGGTAACTTTACCTAAGGAATATTTTGGTAAATTTATCGACAAAATTACAATATCTATAGGTAAATTTAGCAACCGAAAAAAATTTCCATCGCTAAATTTATCGATGAAATATTTAGCGATGGCAAAGAGCTTTTCGTTGTTAATTTACTTACAGAATATAGCATTCCGTTGGTAACTTACCTACGAAAGATAGTTTTCCATCGGTAATTACCTATAGTATTTTAATCTATCACTACTCACTTCCTACCCAAATTTTTTGTTAATAATCTATTGATTTTTTTTCTACATTTAATTTCTCTAAATAATATAATCTTGATTGATAATATATTGTAAAAATTATGTTGATTGATAATATAATATAAAAATTATGATGTAAACAATATACAAAAACTTAAGAGTAGCAAAACATCAAATATATTCACTTAAGTACCGAAATATTATAAATATAAGCTATGCAGTTAGTGAAGGTGGATGATTTGACTGTTACGATGAGGTGTTGCCCCTCCGCTTCATCTCATCCATCTCATTACGGAGTTGGGTTATGTACTTAATCAACTGTTGTCAATAAGATGCTAGCCTCTCTACTGTACTCTTAAGCTGAATGACTGTCTCATTGGATGAAACTGCCTACTAGATCTAGCTGTAATGAATGTGGAGGATTGAGAATAACATGTGTTTGAAAATTACATTGAAATCAAATTTCATACATCAAAGTTCAAAAATCAGAATATAAGTGTAAAGTTTAGATACTTACAAGTTTCTTTGCATGCTTCTAGTGGGTTATAGGTCCTCCAGTGTGTACGGGTAAACTCTCTCCCTTAAGTCCTTCATGTTTGATTGCAAAATTGTGCTCTAAAATGGAGATTGCCTTGGGTGTTACCCAATATTGTTGCCAACAACTCCATATCTCTTCAGATATAAGGATATATACAATAGGAGGGACTTGATTACAAGGAAACTTCTTCACGTATTATGAAGTTTGTCTCGATCCATTTTATTCAGGCTATAGGAACTAGTATGGATCTTGAATTACATTAAATAGATGTAAAAGCTGCTTTTCTTAGTGGAGAATTAGATGAAAAAATCTATATGGAACAACCTGAAAGTTTCATCAAGGCATTCTTCAATTTATGGCCTGAAGCATTCTTCAAGACAATGGTACATTCGTTTTTATAATATAATTATTTCGTATGATTTTCAAATAATCAATGAAGACCATTGTGTGTATGTTAAGAGATCCAAAGATAAATTCGCAATTTTATCTTTATACGTGGATGATATATTGATTGCTTGTAATGACTGTGTGTTTCTAACACAAATCAAAAATTGGTTATCATCTGAATTTGAAATGAAATACATAGGTGAAGTGGCATACATTCTCAGAGTCAAGATTTCAAGAGATCGTTCGAAGAGATTGTTATCACTTTCGTAAGTGATGTACATTCAAAGGATTCTTGAACGATTCTGTATGCAAGATTGCAAACCAATTGATAATCTTATTTCTAAAAATGAAGGCCTTAGTAAGAGAAATTGCCCATCAATGCCACAAGAACGAGAACAAATGAAGAATGTTCCCTACTCTAGTGTAGCTAGAAGTCTTATGTACGCAATGATGTGTACTAGACCAGATATTTGTTATGTTATTGGGATGGTGACCAGATATCAATTAAATCCAGGCCAAGCATATTGAAAAACAATAAAGAGAATATTAAGGTATCTAAAGGGAACTGTAGACTATGCATTATGTTATCAAAGCAATGATCCATATATACAAGGGTATACAGATGCAAATTGGGGAGGAGATTTAGATGAAAGAAAATCTACCCCAGGATATGTATTCTTACTAAACCATGGAGCAATATCATGAAAAAGTAAGAAACAATCTTGTATTGCATTATCTACAATGGAAGCTGAATTTATAATATTCTCAACTATAGTACAAGAGGCTATGTAGCTTCATTAATTTTTGGTACATTTGGGAGTCATTAAAAACGAATTAATCCAGTGACTATCAACGATGAAAGTCAAGTTGCAATTGCTTATACTAAAGACCCCAAATTAAATTATAAGACAAAGCATGTAGATACCAAGTATAATTATATGAAAGATATAGTTGCACGAGGAGAAGTAAATATGAGATATATATCTATGCGAGATATGATAGCAAACCTAATGACAAAATCAATTTCTAGAGATGTATACATTGGGCATCTAAAGTCACTAGCACTACGTAGATGTTGAAATGTACTAATAAACATTTCTCTATGTACGTTCACTTAGAATAATGTCATATGTTTGGATATAATGTATGATGAAGATTATACATTGTGTATTATTTGATTCATGAATATATGTATTTGCGTATAAATATATTTTGGGATCAATCATAAGTATATGAGATAGACCTGGATTGGCCCTCTTACACAAGAAATCACCTCTAATGTTTATGTTCGCTAGAGATGAGGCATGTTTAAAGTTTATTTTCTAGGTGATAATTGAGAGAGAGAAACTTAAATTATAAATGCCACAAAGAAATTGGTTCAACGTGAGTTGTTAATCACTATATTTGTCATACGTTCCCAGATGTAAGTTCTGAAAAAGTTTTAAGTAGATAAGTGAACTCAAGTTAAACATTGAGTATGTTTAAACTACCATCTGTACAGTATTTCTTGAATGAAAGATGTTCAAATTAAACAAAGTAGGTAAATACCGTAGCACATGACTCGTATCATGTGTGCATAACTAACCAAAGAAAGAGATTAATGTAAGTCGCCAGATCTCAATTTACATTGTGTGAGACCCTTGAGGTTGAGAAAAACCTCATCATATACCCTTATGACTCTTGTTTCATTCTTAAGAATTGAATTTAAGGTTTGCTACTTTAGGTTATTACTAATAGATCATGCAAGATGCGATCATATGGAGTAATCCTAAGAAATCAAATTAAATTTAATTCAAAAGAGAATTGAAAACAGAGGAAGGTCATTTAATTTAGATCATTAACTCGCATGAAAAGTATTCATAGATGGCCATCGTCTCTTTAGTAGAGAACTTGAATATAGTCATGACACAAGAAATTAAAGGAGATCAAAGAAAAGTGCAAATGTGAGATATAGCCTAGGGTATAGCATACAATGTCTGCTCAAGAACACTTAAATGCAAGGATTAATTTGTTAATCGAGATGCCATATACTCCTAACAGATATATGACAATATGCTCTAGTCGTATGCTGGTCACACCGATTATTAAACAAGTATGAGCACTGCAAAGTTTGTTTCTTCAATGAGATTAAACTCATCATGTGTAAGTGAGAAATAATGACTCATATGCACCCATGAAGGGTATAATAGTCATTCTACTCTTGAAATAACTACAAAAGATATTTATATATTTGAACGAAACGTTAATTAAGAAGTAAATATAGAAACGCATGTATTAGTTGCTTCTTATGCTTCTATCAAGTTTACACACATGTAGAAAATCTCTGCAGAAGATTGTGAAAAATAAAACGTTCTTTAACCGGTGAAACTATAACGAAAATTCAAGTACGTGATTATTTATTTATTATATACATATACAAATGATCCTGTTTAACATTATCTCTGTGATTGTGTTTTATCTTATTTATTAAATCTAGCATATTCTTTCTCCCAAAACGCAACATTAAAGTTGGAGGTGGGACCCACTGCCATTTCAAAATCCCCATCAACTTTTGGTAAGTACCACAACCAAAAATTAAAAAAAAATACACGTCAACAATTTTTTGACCATGTCAACAAATAACTGACGATACTCTAGTATTGTTAGTGATCAAGGTTCAATTTGAATATTTTCTAAATATTATGGTTCATTTTGAAAGTTTTACAAATGTTAGAGTTCAATTTGAATATGGTAAAACGTTATGGTCCATTTTATATAGCAGCATTAACATTAGGGTTCATTTTACCCTTTTGGCCGTGTACTTACATCTTAGAAAAATCTGTTGTACGTACATGACATTTAACATTATTGTGCAAATTCACTCCACCACCGTTTACAATGGGGAAAGGATTGTGGTCAGTAGAAGATGTAGGAGATAATTGAGTTAGTGATAATGAATTAGGTAACAAACTAATTAAAAGCCTTCCAGTCCCCCGAACAATTTTGTTTGATCTAATGTAACGAAGACCAAACACCCTTAAAACTAGGCAAAGTCAAAAGCTTTCCCGTTAATCTAGTCACATTCATAGCTTAGGTTGGTTTTCTTCGCAACAGAAATGGAAACAAACACACAGATTTTTCTTTCCCAAAATACCCTCACTCTCCTCGTAATATGAGAAGCCTTACCATTTAGCTTCAAGTTTTCTTTTTCATGGCCACATAGAAACTAAAAAGGAACAAATACTTTCTCGCTTCCTTTTGTTCCTTTGAGGCCACCCCAATTGTTTGATTATTTCATAAACATAAAAACAACTACAAAATATGAATAAAGTTTGTAGAAAAATGGTTCGTTGCGATCTAAGACGTAAGGTTAATCGTCGATTGTTGATACTTAGACGCTGCATTCTCCGTTTCTGGAATAGAATCCTGGTATGTTCGCTCGGGAAGCCTGCTCGTTATCGTGTGTTAGAACTCCCCATGTTGACTTCTCCGTTACCATCGTCCTCACATCCTCCGCCTGCGACCAGGTCCTCCTTCATGTCGTCAGGGAACATTGTGCACCAGAGTTGCATGCATGACATGGAGTCTGATCTGGTCCCTTTGAAGATTAGTCTCTTGGGCGATTGCAGAATTGGGAAAACAAGCTTCCTGGTTAGTATTACTAGTACTAGTTTATAAAAATTCTTTTTTTTTTTTTGGTCAACTTTTCTCAATGCAACAGTAGTGTTTGTCTTGAAGGCAAAATACGTAGGAAACGAGATCGAACAAGGAGGCATCCAGAAGAATGGACCCAATTTGATGGACAAAACGCTCATGGTAGAAGGAGCTCGTATTACTTATAGCCTCTGGGAGATAGATGGTGGTAAGTTTTCGTCTTTTAGAGGTATTCATATCATCTGTTACGTGAATATATCTTGTTAGTATGATTGTAATCACGATGATGCAGGCAGAGAAAGATCAAGGCAACAGCTTCCTATGGCTTGTATAGACTCTGTAGCAATTTTCATCATGTTTGATCTAACAAGTCGAGTTACCTTAAACAGGTTAGCATTTCTCCAATTTGTAATATTGTTTTCTTCTTATTTTATCGACGCTGTATACTTACACCGTTTGTTTTGTATGTGTTGATTTTACAGTGTCATAGGTTGGTTTCATGAAGCAAGAAAATGGAATCCGGTATCTCTCTAAAGACTTGCTTTTTCGGGTTTACTTAATACAAATATTCTTTCTGCATGTAGCATATTCCAAGTGAACATATTCTTACAGCATCTCTTTTCTATTCCATCACTTTGACATCATATATTTAAGTACGTTACATGTATAATTGTGTCTGTGTTATTAAATGATTGCTGATGCTATGTATGTCTTTCTTTAGAATGCAATTCCAGTTATAGTTGGAACCAAGTTTGATGAATTCATTCAACTTCCTATAGATCTGCAGTGGGAAATTGCAAGCCAGGTACGATTTTTTGCATGGAAAACTAAGCAAAAGTATGTGTTTTCAACCTTAGAGGACGGATTACAACTTGAATTCTACTTCGTGACAGGCAAGATCATACGCAAAAGCTTTGAACGCAACTCTCTTTTTCTCAAGTGCAAGCTACAACATCAATGTAAATAAGGTCTTCAAATTCGTTACCGCAAAGCTCTTTGATCTGCCATGGAAAATCGAGCGTAATCTCAGAGTTGGAGAACCTATTATTGATTTCTGAGACTTCCGGTTAGAAAGAAACTTAGCGCCATTAAATAGTTCACCGTTGCATCATAAGAAGCCAATATCAAAGTCAACCGGTTGCTGGAAATGTAAACCAATCCAGATATTACCCGAGTTGTTTGCTTTGGATTTCAATGGAGGCCACCTAAATTGGTCAAAAATACACATCTTATGCGTTGATAACATTTACTGTGGACAGACGGTTTTCAAATGCAGCCACAATAACCACTTAAATCGAAAGAGGAAAGGAACACGACAAGCGTTCCCTTCTGTTTCCTTTCAAAGAGTTAATCGTGGACGAATTTTGGCCAAGAAACACAATGAGATTCAGGTTCTTAGACGTTCTGGACCATATATTACACTGTTAAACTTTGCAATGCTAAATATAAGAGATGGGATGTTGCAGAGGCCAAGCAAAGGGAAATAGCATATATAGTGGGAGTACAAAACCGTTAAAGCTATCTTATTACCTTCTAATCCTTGTTGTATCAAACTTAATAAATTCATAGATTACTTACCTCAAACTTGATAAGTTCTTAATAGTCATACAAATCTTCAATGCCAGCACTAAAAAAATCGGCTTTTATGATCTTCAAAGAACCAAAATAGATTTATTATTTTTTAACAAATTAAATTTAAGTTAATAAACTTATAAAAGTAACTTCATCTTCTGCATGAAATTTCCCTTTGATAAAATTAAATTTATGGGCATGCTAAATGATGCTCTCCTTCTCTCCATTCAAAGCTTTACAATTTAGGGTTTACAATAGATCTTTAAGCTAAATCTTTTTATCCTCTAATAGGTTATTGTTTTAGGCCAAAAAAAGCTTCGAGTTTCTTATGATGTAAAGACTCTTGTCACACCCTGATTTTTACTTTTCTTAATCAATATTTAGTATTATTGATTTGTATTTTCTCATAGAGTGTGCTTTTTTCTATTGTTTATATTTTGAATTTTAATTTTTAACTATTTTTAATTTTTATGTTTAGCTTAATGAGAAGATATTTTGTGAATAATTGGTAGAAATTTGAGGATAAATTTGGTGATTTAAAATATTTGGAGAAAATATTAAGAATGATTGATATTGGTGAATAAATTGGAAAAAATGTGTTGGAGGTCAAACAAATTGTATTTAATATAGGAAAATTATTTTAAGGTAATTAGTGTGTCTATAAATGATAAAATATGTGAAAAATATCAGAAAATAAAAATATTGGATGGACAATTGAGGACAAAATGAAAAAATAAGTGAAGAGATGCTCATTAAGGGCATAGTCAAAATTTCACACTATGGGGCATAGATGAACACTACAACAAAAATGACATACAGTAAGACTAGACAGTAACACTTTTGACAATATGTTATAAAATATCTATCTACGGTAACATTATGTCTTAAAATGTTATGATTCTTAATTTGATAAGTAACACTTTATGATTTTATAACATA
>JANIHY010000009.1:1831159-1841380 GCA_027479065.1 Erythroxylum brevipes
ATTAATACTAATATTTTTATGTAATTAATAATAAAATAATAAACCTCCTGCAACAATCATTTTAATATAAGAGGTATAAAAGTCATTTATTATATATTACATTTCATTTAATCCATCTTCCAAACAACATTTCACTATATTACATTAAGATCCATTCCATACAATTTTTTTTTTTTGGTTACCTAGGAGGTGTCCTAGGCGGATCCCAACTATAAAAAGGCACCTTTAAATCATCCACACCAAAACTAATCTTCGCTCGAGCTGGGTAAGTCCCTTGCTAGAGGTAAAGATCTGGCTCCAAGTTTTAAACGGCTGTATACATGAGTAGGTTTCGAACTCGCAACCTCACTTAAGTCAGGAGAGCCCCTTATCAACTCACCTGTGCTTTACTATATTACATTCGATTCTATCATAAATCGTTCCGTTCCGTTACATTCGATTCTATTAATTAACATCCAACCAAAGAGGGCCTAAAGTAAAAGTTCAACTAAGAAAGAAAGAAGAAGCTACCTTAATGTTTTCAAGCTACTTATATGCGTTTGTATTCCAATCCTTAAATTTTACAATAGCAACTCAATAGACAAGGCATTCAATCAACATAGAAAGGGCAAGGATACCAGTTCTCCATTCAGGACATCATATTGATGGATAATAATAATAAAGAGTGGTTTTCCAAAATAAAAATGAAAATTGATTAGAAGAGAGTGTTAAAGGTTTTGAGAGAATCCAAACTTATTATTTTCCCCATATCAACTTTTTATACGGCGAGACAGAAAGAAAGTGCATCAAACAGAATTGAGGAGGTAGAAGTGTCTTTGATGCTTGTCCACAATCTCATAGTGGTTCCAACATACGAGTTTTATTGTGAGTGGCCAGACAATTCAGGGGCAAAACTATTAACTAGACTTTAAAGAAACACATCCTTGGCTGAAGAAGACCATTTAGAAAACTGGACAGCATGTGGAGCTTTCTTCCTTGCATGTGACCCATCCACAGGAAATTCAAGAGCAGCCTTCCAATGAGTGTGAACAAATTGGGAGGAAAAGGTGAAGATTAATGGCCGTTCTGTTTTCCCTACATCTTGTACTATTTTCTTGCTCCCTCCCGGTCTAGCTAGTTGTGATTAAAGAAAGAACTGAGTTTGTGTTTGTGTATAAACTCAACTTTAATTCCATTATATCTGTATTTGGCTTCTTTTTTGTTCAATTGTTCTGCAATTTCTTTAGTTAATTGTTCTATTGTAGGATGAATTGACATACAAAATTTTATCCGTTCTTTAATTCAACACGACTGAACTGATGGATTCGGTAACAGTGACGTTCGATCTCTGTATACAAAAGTACACATTTTCAATATTAAAGCCGTGCTATTCCATCAATTAATTACTTTTTTGGTAATTACTGGCTAATTTTTAAGAGGTTGCGCAACATTGTTTGTAAAAGAGCATCAACACATACCGAGGAGCGTTAACTTGGAAGAAAAAGACCGCTAAAACATGAGAAACAGACAAGACCTTGCCTGCTTTCGCCATGGTGTAACAATACAAACAAGTGAAGCGAACAACACGAAACCCTAATCGACTACCAAGTTAATAAAGGAGTGAAGAAGGTTCCACAGTTTGTGGTTATATGTCTTACAGATGCATTTGATCGCTTTTACTTTAGTGTTTGAGGAAGTCAATTCCCGAACCTCTAATCCTTGCTCGTCCAACAAATTAACGATTAGGGTGGCTTTCCAAATTCACTATCTCCACCACCCTAAACGAAATCTATGAGGGAACAAAAGATCATGCAAGGTGCGCTCTTGACTTCGCCCATTGCCCCATAATCATCATCACCTTCCTCTTCAGATCGTGAACAGAAAAACAGCTGCAAAAAGAATTTGTCACCAAGATCAGATTCAGTCATAAAACTATTAGGTGTTTGAAGAAGAATTAATCACCTTGGAATCAAATATTTATATATAGGTCATGCATTCTCGCATGATAAGGCAGCTTTAATCCTCTCGACAGTGCAGGCAATAAGATTGTTAACAGTTGCCACCGATCCAAGAGAGAGTTTCGCTGTAGGAACTGAATCAACTAGAATCTGAAAAGCAACTGTGAGAAGCGATCCGCCTGCAGACCCTGATTCGCCAATACCTCCTGATCCAGTCCCATCAGGAAAAATAGCAAATCCTGAAGGAAGAAGGGCAACGTAATCTGGGTCACCACCGTTAAGTACTACATTCATCGCCACAATGTCTACCGGTGCATAGATTACGAAAGAAGCTGTTTGATCAGTGCAACTCTCTTGCAATATCAGCATGTTGCTCTGGCTGGAATTTGCACTCTGAATTTTTTTAAAAAAAAATTAAATGTCGAGGCAAGACTAAGGAGATGAAACAGGATAGAATGGCAGTGATTAAGTGCTGAGAAGCTTACATTTACTCGAAGTAGAGAGACACAGTTGCCTGTATCCCTGCCATTGGCAATATGAGCCATTTCTTGAACAACTCCACCGTTAGATAGGATATCCCACTGTATATACACAAGTACTGATTTAACCATACCAACCAATAGTTTAAAATTAAGTCCATGTGTTTCATTCTTTATTTAATTTATTTAGAAGTTTGCTATAGGTATCCATGCATGTAGCTGTCCTTATTCCATATGATTTAGCGCCAAAAGTAGTTTCATTTTTTTGGTAAAAGAAATCAACTACCTCACTTCGAGAGTTCTCATCACGGAGAAAATCGAAAACCCTTTTGGGGGGTACAGGAAGCCAGAAAGAAGTTGCTGCACTGAGCACAATACCGGGTGGCCTTCCCGGATCATCTACACTCTTACGGGTCATGACCCTCACATCATCAGCCCCAGTTCCGGAAAGCGTCGTCCAAGTGTGAGCAGTTGACGCACTAACACCAGCGCAGAAGCTTATCACCATTCTCTCTGCTAGCTTCAACATACTTTTTCTTCCTTCTTGGTTGGTTATCACTGCGTAAAAATCCAACAGAATCAGGTGAAAATACATGTTCCCCTCAAATTTTTAGTAACAATACATTTTTTTTCCTATATCTTATTACCTCCAACATCACCAGTGGGAATGTTTGTTGCCATGGAACTTGCAAGCCTTTCGCATTGGCGATCAAGAGTAGTGACCCAGCGTTTTGCTCCGAATGCATGGCCCGTACTGACTAGCTGCTTGTATAGATTATGAACACCTCTATCGTCCACTTCCACATGTTCAACCCATGTGACCTGAGATATACAAGTGCATTAAATACTTGTAATGCATATCAATAAATATTAGAATTGTTGTGTACCTTTGAATACCCATTTGGCATCTCCTGAATTAAACACCCAGATGGCCTTCTCCGGCATCGTGCCACTGGACTAGGCCGTAAACTGTCCAAGGAAACATCCACAACTGCCCAGGTCCCGTCGACATGTTGTTTACAATATCTTACAAAATAGGATTCACGAGTGGGGACAAGTGGAGTTGGTAACTGAAATTCAGCGGTCATCTGGAGAAAAAAACCAATCGATGCCCTTTTACTAACTAAATCGGTTGATTAATTCAGTTGTTATAATATGTAAGCAACTTCTGATAGGTCTAAGAAATTAGATTCTGAATTACCACTTGCAATGCTCCGTTATAATTCCCGGCCACTCCTGTTGATAGGACCTCCAAAGTCATTGCTCTTGAGACTATGCCAGAAAAAATTGTTGACCATTGATTCTGGATACCAAACATATATATGAGCAATAGTAAAGTATCACACTATTCTCATACCGAAAAAGATCTTAGGCTTACCGCATCCATGAGATACTCAACAAGGTTAATGTGATTCATTATAACAACAGCAGTTTCCCTTGAAGCTTCACACTTATAACCAGTTGGTTTTGGACCGATTCCTCGAGGAAATGCCCTGATGTACTCATCTTCATTCAGTGTGGTTCTTCCATCTACATTATTCATCCATAATGGTTCGCCAATCTGGGCCATTCTAATCAACTCCTCCATTGCTGCGACTGCAAGCTCAATTATCATAGGCTTGTCAGCCTCAGTAGGAGCACTTAATGATCTGAGCAAGTCTCCAGCTCCATACATTTCCCCTCCAATGCCTGGTTGAGTGGCAAAGTTACATACACCGAGTTCAAGTGGTCGAGGAGGCATAGGACTTGAAATTAGAGGATAGTTCACAACAGGCTTGCCAACGTACTTGGCAGCAATTGCCGAAATGCGATCAATCTTCAGAAGAAAAAAAAAACGAGAAAGTGAGGAAGCAAAAGACGGGAGTCAGTTTAGAAGATTTCAGCCTCTACGATGTTACTGGTTAATTAGTTGCGCATTTATCTATTAAAAATATTAACCTCTTCTCTCAATCTTCCATTTTCAAGCCTCAAATGATGTTCATCAAAAGACATCTCTCCAATAGCAGTCGGTCCCCCACAATTAGGACATGAGGCGTTGCTAAGAGCTTCTCTGTACCTCATGTTCTCAGCCCTAAGTTTTTCGTTCTCAGTTTGTAGCTGCGTGTTTTGACTTCGTTCGTGCTGAGTCTGCGAGAAAGAATGAAATCAAGTCCATGTAAGCTGAAGAAACCAAAAAAAAAAAAAAGTTTAAGGATCATTTGACTAAGGTAAACTCTTGAATTGTAGTGACCTTAAACTCTTGATCCTTAAACTTGTTTTTAAGAACATTATGCTGATGCAAAATAGGTTAATATGATCATTATATGCTGGTGCAAATAGGTTAATCAAGTGCTGTACAAGTAATAAAAGTTGTATACCTTCATTTGGGTGCGCTTGTTTTGGAACCAAAATTTGACTTGCAATGGCTCTAGTCCTAATTCACGGCTTAGCTCTTTCCTTTGCTTGTCATCCGGATGAGGGCACTCCTTAAAGAAACTGAGGAAAATATGAAAGCTTTAGATATGGAAAACAAGACTACTGAAAGTTAAAATGACAACAAATCATCAGTTAAGCATATCTTACGCTTCCATTTCTTGAATCTGATGTTGAGTGTGGCGGTGATAGCGCTTCTTTTTGGGGCGTGGATCTTGATCGTCACCGGAGCCACCTTCATGGTTGTCACTGCCGGATTTGGTATTCGCACTGTCGAATTCTTCTTCTCTGATTCGAGCGGCGTCACTTTCAGGTGTGTTCTGGGTCATGTCCAAATGGTGCAACTGACCTTCCATCATGTTTGGCTGGAACATTATCTACAGATCTTTAAGATTCCTGAAGCTTATGGTTTTTCAATCTAACAACAGAATGGAAAATTTTCCCACTCAAAAGAAAAGCTATAACTACCAACATATGAGTACGTAGTAGATTCATGGCAAATGCGTAGTAGGAAGCTGAAGAGCGCAAGAATATTAGGTTTTCTAGGGAAAATGACTCGTGTTGATGTACCAAAAACATGAGAATATGTGTCTATCTGTCTCTGCACATGTGTCTTTGTAAAACAAATGGCTTTTACGCGGTTTGCAGATATCGAGAAGGATTTTGCAAGAACTAGGTAATTAGTCTGGCAAAAGACTAATCGTCAACGTGATATGCCATTTTAATTCCCCTCACGATGGACTAAATACGAAGAAGAAGAAAAATATATGCTTTCGAGTAAATTCTGCTGAAATGGAATAAATCAAAATCTTCAGAAGGTGCCTCAGAAAAAGGTTAAGAGTTGGGTGAAACAAGGATCCTTTAAAGGAAACACATGGAAAATAATTTAATTCCCAAAAGCAGACCTGAGAAAGAGTAAGCGCTGAAGACGATCCGAACCCACCAAGACTCCCGTTTCTCCCTATCATTGATGGCATGTTTCTCGCCGGAATCATTAGCCCGGCCGGCATAGTATCACCACCCAGAAGCTCTAAGTTGTGAGTTGCGCTGGAATATAAAAATATATCCAACTTATAACCAAGTCAACTTTTTTTCTCTTGGCGTGATCTTTTGGCTAGGACTACTTCAAAGTTCCCTTTAAGAGATGTTCTGGAATGAGGCAGAGCAGATTGAAGTGAGGCTTCTTCTCTTTGTCTCTCTGAAATGGGTCTACTAGTTTATCTCTTAAGAGTTAAACCTAGCTGATACCAATGGAAGAGAAGAAAAAGCGTTCATATAATCATAAGGATAAAGTTGGCAATTTGGGATAGTCCTTCTTCGACAGGAAATAATATGGCTAAAATCCCAAATGCAAAATGTAAATACTACAAAACTCCCGACTAAGATCCCGGAGAATCCAACCTTGCCTTCGCTGTCTCCTTTCTCTCTACAGCGTAATCTTCTCTACACAACAAAGACAAGGTAAACAAGGATCAGGAGGAGACAAGAAAGATCAGGGAAATGATGAAACCTTTTTTATTATATATGTGAATGGGTGGTCTTGCAAAACCACTCCAATTCTTCAAACTTCTAAAAAAGGTCAGAGTGTGAGGCTATCCCAAGACCTACTTAAAAAAAAAGATTTGACTTGCCAGTAGCTTACAGAAACAGTTCCAAAAGATGGAAAAAAAAAAAGGGTTTTCTTTGGATCTGGTTTTTCGTATTTACCTTGAATATATAAAGATACCACTTTTCGGGGTCTTGCCGGTTTAGTTAAGGGTTTTTATATGGTAAGAAGTAGGTCTATATGGCATGCAGTAAAAGACAGAAACAGAAGCGAAAGATAAAGAGGAAGAAGAAGAAGAAGAAGAAGGGAGTGGAGAAGAGGAGAAAATGGGATCAGATAGAGGAAAAGAAATGAAGTGGGCAGCTAGTAGTTATTGCAGAGCGTATTGAGAGGGTGCAATAGCATTTAATGGCGGAGATAGGTGTAATTGCTGAGAGAGAGAGAGAGAGAGAGAGAGAAGGTAATAGAGATGTGTTCAATTGTCACATAGGAGAAGAGTGTATGGTGCAACGAATGACGGCTACCAAACTCTCCACGAAAATGTTTTGGTTCTTAATTTACCTTCAAATTCTTTCTAATTTCTCCATGTTCATTTTCTTTTGAACAACTTGCTGTAACGTTAAAACTTCCTCAGTTCATCTCTTTTATGTTTCTTCTTCACCCAGAATATGAATGGTTTCAAACGTAATTAGCATTCTTTGAACCATTGCTTGTTATATATGTGGCTGAAGCCAATGCATGTCTTGATGAATGGAGTCACCTATAATGTTAACTTGTGTACAGAAGCATAGGGTTTTGTGGGGTTTTTAAACCTCAAGCAGGACTTAACAAATTTCCCTTGATATACAAATTCTCACTATTACACAAAGCAAGCTATAACAATTATTAATCAGGAAAACAAGTATTTCATCCATAAGACTCTCAGCGTTTAAATTAACCACTTGAATGAATCCCATAAATTCTTTCAAACGTTTGATCGACATGACTACACAGTAATTTATAGAGAATGTGAAGGGTTGAGGGTCCCTTATGATGCCAATTTTGGCAAATTTTTCAACGAATTCCTTTTGCCTAATGTACAGTATTTGGTGTATAATTTAATTTTTAGATTGTGTATAACTAGCACACTAAGATACATTTATTGTTCAATATTAATGTTTTATATTATAATGAAATGTGCTTAAACAACAAAGTTGTTGAGTCAATTGTTGGTCTTATTTGAACACTTTTAGAATTTTATAACTTGATCCTTTTTTCTTTTTGCATTAGACACATCATATAAATTAGCGAAAATTGGTCTCACTTCAATGATGAAAAATTAACTATAACTTCAATTAGGACTTATAATTATGTTAAATTAGCGAATCTCATAATCTTTTTTTTAGAATGTCGTTATCATTAAAAATTTGAAAACATTATTTTTACATGTTTTGCTTCATGATAAAATGCAAATACTAATGAAAATGTTTTAAAAGGAAATGCTTTCTTAAAAATAGTTTTCCTATAACTTAATTTAGAAATCATCTCTCAACTAGTTATTTGCTTTGGATATTATTTGTTCCCTTTAAAATTATGCCATGCAACTTAATTTTGAAGACATCATTTTCTTTTCAATTTCCAAGCTCCTTGCACATAGATAAGAAATTAGACATTGTGAGATTTTTTCCTTCTAGTAAACAAGGTGTATAGAGAAAATTTTAGATGCAAGTCTTTGACCTAGTTCTGGTAAGAAGATATGACCATCCCTTTATTTGTAAGTGTAAAAATATTAATGTATCTATACAGGTTAAATAGACAGAAAATTTTAGATACCCTATGTTATGATATCATCTAATGTCACAATTTATTGTAATTGTTGTATTAAACTATTTGATAAACAAATAAATGCTAGGTTTTCTGAATTTAATGAACCCACTTGAAGAAAATCCATCCCTTTTCTTTTTCCATATCTTTTCCTTCAGGAGAAACCAACAAAGTTGATCTTTAGTCTTTAATGTTGATATTGATACGGAATTTGGTGTGTCAAGAGAGGATATAATATCAAGTTCAATTACAGAAAGGGAAACAAATTTGAATAGAATCCATCATCACCTTCTTTGCATTGTGTATGCATTTATTGGATGTTAGATAGCTTAAAAGGGTACGTATCAATACATGTGATCATAACATTAAGGCGTCACGTTACGGAATCACAGCAATAATAACGACTTTGAATTACTTGGAAAACGATATACGCATACACATTTTATAGCCCTTATGTTGACTATATAATATTGCCATATCTAGTACCTAGCAAAAGAATGTCTTTATAATTACTTATTACGGGGCTTTCACTCCATTTCTTAAGAGCTTTTAAGCATTTATCCTATTTAATTATATGTTAAAATTATAACACTCCACTTTTACTTCATTCTTAGATGACATAAAATCCGTCTTCAATGGGTTATAGATTTATTAATAAAAAGTAGTAAAATTAATAAGTACATAGAGTTAGAATTAGAAGCCTCATGCATACACACATTAACTTATAGTTTTCATTTAGAAGAAAGGGTTAGAAAGTAGGCAGCGGTCTATTGATGACTAACATAAGGAAAAATTAAATGCCATAAGAGAGATGTGCGGGAAAAGAATGTATAGCCCTGGAATTCAGGTTTCCATACTCTATTTTTCACATCTAATTACCTTATACGTATCCGTATTGCATGCAAATTGAAAGGATCCAACGTATCAGAAGTTGTATTTTTACTTCCTTATTATAGTTTCATGCAAACCCAATACCCAACCCTACCTACAAGAAAAGTACATATATATATATACATTCCTCATAAGCCAATAAGCCAACTTTGTTTCTTCTTCTTTTGAATGTTATTACCTAGCCTTGTGGTAAATATATATGTCTCTTAAGACATTTCTGCAATAACTTACACCGTACAACTACTGTGAAAGTAAAAGCTAGTACGTGATGATTTTATACCTTGTATTCAAGGTAAGTACAATCCTATAAGCATGCGTACGTGAAGTGATCCAATGTTACCATAGGTAAACGAACAACGAAACCGTGACTTGGTGCAAATGCAACACCACCAACACATTAGTTCATCTTTTCTTTTCTTTTCTTTTTTTTTCTTCAGAGAACCCAAGCTAGCTAGACCCTCTCTGTAAATAGACCTTTCTCTGCAAAACAATCATTAAATGAGTCTCTGAGCAACTCAGGCTCTGCATGGCAAAGGCCATTTACTACGTTCATGCCTCTCTCGCACGTATTTAATGTATTGACATTTGACAACCAAACCATTTCATTTGTTCATTTTTAAAAAAAGTTGATTTTTATATAAATATAGAAAGAAAAGGAAAAAAGACAAAATGGGAGAGAGGGCAAAAAGTTTTGCTCTCCAGTGGGACCCAACTCAGTAATTGTACTTCGATCTATCTGGTTGGTGTCAACCATTGCGGGTCCCACTCTAATGGATGACAACTCGGGTAAGACAGTGTCCGTTCAGAAAGCGCGTGGGGACGTTCTACTTTTATTCCAAAACACGTCAAAGGAAAAAACGACGTCGAGCAATAGGATGGATTACATACTTTACATTCCTCCATTCTAGGGAAAGAAAGAACAAGTCAAACATGACGTCCCAGTTACAGCTTGGACTTTAACCATAAACTATTCCTCCATTATGGTTGGCATTATTAAGTTCTAAAAAGAATTTCTTTGTTTTTCAATTGCAACATATATATATATATATATTTAATGTTCATGTTTCATAAAATGTAGTTTTTACAAAAGCACTAAAAGGTCAAACTTAGTGTTTATTTATATAGACTTTTAAAAAGTTAATAAGTACTTTTT
>JANIHY010000009.1:1846587-1857392 GCA_027479065.1 Erythroxylum brevipes
TAAATGGATCCCAATGGGATTGGGATATGTCCCGATGAGATCGCGACATCAATATTGCTAAGAAAGGTTTCCGGAGCGTTTTCAGCATCGGGGCCCGGTAGGCCGGTAGGACCGACCCCAGTTGGACTGGACCTTAGCAATTATTTATATCATTAATTAATTAAGTAATTAATTAATTAATTATATAAATTAAAGCCACCTTGCACGTTGGAATTTGGGAGAAGAGATGATAGCTTTTGACTTTTCAAAAGCTTAGTTTATTTATTAAATAATGAATGGTTAAGAACCATTCACGTGTGTGGCCTTCTCTCCAAGCATTAAGTCTTCTTTAATTGTTAAAAGCTAGACATAAGAAGCTTGTGAAGGTGGCTGTCGACGGTGGAGCTCCAGAAGAGAGAAGAACAAAGGTTTAAAGAGTTAAGTCTTTGGAAAAATTAGTTTTTTCATTCTTCTCTCACAAGCATCATCGTTAGTTCTCTTCTCCAAGCTCATGATCCAACGTGGATCTTCAGCTCTCCAGGACAGAGGTAGGCTCTAGCAGGCTTTAATCTGTTCTAGCTATTCCCGGGTCAAAGGGGTTTGATTCGGTTAGGTTTTCTGATCTCTGCGTGGATCACCTTTAGAGATAGTCTCTTTTGGCTATTTAGGTTGATGTCTTCATACCGATACCGGGATCCTGGGTTTCGGGAAAGTCCCGGGAACAAAAAATTTCGTTTTCCGCTGCCGGTACATGTGATGTACCTCCCGGTATTTTCCTACACAACCCACGTTCCTCAACTTCAAAAGGGATAGAGATAGATTTTTATGGTGAGAAAGAAAAAGATAGAGCAAAATGACAAGGAAATAAGTAAGAGATGAGAGCTAGGCTTAGAGTTGGAGAAGATCAAAATCCATGAAGAAGGGGAAGAGAGAAGTTACGAAGAAGAGAAGGAGAGAACCCCAAAAACAGAACTCCAAAGGCTTTTTGAAAGACAAGTATCGTGAATGACTAAGGCAAAGTTGATTTTTTAATAATAACTCCTATACATGGTATGGCATGTTCGGCAAGTGACAAGTGTCACTTGCTACATGTCACACTCTTAAACCCTTTCCAATAAAAATTCATTTTCTTCTCCAATTTTGTCCCAAAATTCCAATGGCTCAAATTAATAAATCCTAAAATCATGTATATAACTTTTCAGTGCCATTGGACAGTCATTTTCACTACCGGTAAACCATCAGTCAACCACTTGGCATTTTTCCTAGTCCGAAAAAGTAACCCAAAATTTTTCAAAAAAATTCAAAACTCACCAAGACCCACTCCAATTAAATTTTCAAGCACAAAAATCATATTTTGCATAATAAGCACATTAGAGACACATATACTGGGAAATGTCATGAATGCATGTACAATCATTACATGTGCAAAATTTACTATTCATGTGTATATATGAATGTATGAGCATAGCAAAACAATTTTAAACACTCCTAACCCGTTTTAAATTACTATTTTACCCTTCCCATTGGTGATGGGATGTTACATAATCGCTTCTATCTTACTAAGATCAACTCTGATTCCTTCAGAAGAGACAACATGTCCCAAAAATGATATCTCCCGAAGCTAGAAACCACACTTACTCAGCTTAGCATACAACTGTCTTTCCCTCAGAGTCTGTAATACAATTCAGAGATGCTCAGCATGATCCTGTTCATTCGTAGAATAGATCAAGATATCATCAATAAACACCATAACAAACTGGTCTAAATAAGGTTTGAACACTCTATTCATCAAATCCATAAATGCTGCTGGAGCATTAGTTAACCCGAATGACATTACTAGGAATTCATAATATCCATAATGGGTCTAAAATGCAGTATTTGGTACATCTACATCCTTTACCTGAAGCTGATAATACCCCGATTGCAAATCTATCTTTGAAAACACTCCTGCATCTTTTAGTTGATCAAATAAGTCTTCAATCCTTGGTAATGGATACTTATTCTTCATTGTGACTCTATTCAATTGCTTGTAATTGATGCACATCCGTAGTGTGACATCCTTCTTCTTAACAAACAACATCGATGCTCCCCACGATGACACACTAGGTCTAATAAACCCCTTATCCAGAAGCTCTTGTAACTGCACCTTCAACTCCTTTAACTCAGTAGGAACCATTCTGTACGGTGCTTTGGATATAAAAGCAGTGCCAGGTATAACTTCAATAGATAACTCCACTTCTCTTTTAGGAGGGAGTGTAGGTAATTCCTCAGGAAATACATCTAGAAATTCATTCACTACAGGAATTTCAAGTAGTTTATCCTTACCACCCTCCTTTTGGGAATCAAGCACAAAAGGTAGATAAGCTTCACATCCCTTCTTGAGGAGCTTTCTAGCTTGCATAACAGATACCATATTAGCTAAGAAACTAGTGCGGATGCCATGCAATACTATCTCAGATTGATCGGGTCTCCTAAACATAATTGTCTTAGCATTACAGTCAATTACTACCCGATGCTTAGATAACCAATCCATACCCAGAATCAAATCAAATTCATAAAATGGCAATTTAATCAAATCTATGACATACTCAGTTCCATGAATCATAACAGGACAATTCCTAAACACCTGATTAACCAACACATTGTTGCCTAGAGGACTGGACACATGAATGTTATATTCTAACTGGTCTATAGACATCTTCATATCAAATATTTCTCCAGCACAGATATATGAGTGTGTAGATCTAGGATCAATTAATGCATACATTTCATAATCAAAGAGAGAAACAATACCAGCAATGAAATCCGGTGCATCCTGATTCTCACAAGCTTTCAATGCATAAGCTTGAGCCGAAGCAGTAGGCATAGCTGGTCGGTCTACTGTTTATGATTGGATACTCCGATTTGGTTTATTCTACCCAGATCCTGGTCGATCGCTACCACGTCCTCTGTTCCCAGCAGATGCATGAAAGACCTCTCAACTGGCTTGTGATGTTTGAGCCTGGTTGATAGGGCAACTGACTATCTTATGCTCAGTATTACCACAACGAAAGTAGGCTCTCGTAGCCCTTCTGCAAATACCCCAATGATGTACAATACAATCAGGGCACTCCAGGGGTTCAAAACCTTGGCCTCTAGACAACCCCCTACTAGAAATAGCCGAAGAGGGAAAGTTTTATCGCCTTCCCCGTGTCACAGATCTCTAAGTATTTTTCAGGGCAGAAGTAGTACCTTCCCTACTCCCTTTCCCCGAGGACTGGCCTCCTATACCAAAACCCCTTCTTTGACTCCTTTCTCTCCTAACCATCTCTTGTCTCTCAATTTTCATTACAGCTTGTACTAGCTGATGGTACGTCACTTGCTACAACAAAGTAATTGCTGCCAGATGTTCCTTGATCGAATCATGCAATCCATCCTCAAACTAGTGACATCGGAACTCCTCAGTAAGCCCAGATTTAGGGGCATACTTACTGAGTCAGTTGAACTACAGATCATACTCAGCAACTGATAAGTTTCTTTGCTTCAAGTTCAGAAATTGCTTTCATTTATCCTTTCTGTAAGCCTTTGTCACATACTTAACTTTAAACTTTAAATTCTTAGGCAAAGAAATCCCAAGTTAGAGGTACCGGTAGTTGAGGACTCTTTGGAACGAACTTTCACCATTCATAAGCTGCTCCCTGCAGAAGGGAGATAGCACAGTGCACCATCTGCTCAGCTGGACAACTGATTTCATCCAGTACCCTCTTCACCTTCTCAATCCAGAACTTAGCCCTTTCAAATTCCTCCAGAGATGTCCTAGTAAATTCCTTGACTCCATACTTCCTCAGTTGATCAATCGGAGCCTTAGGTGCTGTCATTCAATGTAGCAACATCATCATATCCTAGGATAGCTTAATCAAAGCCTCTCCCTGAGCTAGAGGAGGAGTGGCATCCCAGCCTCACCTCGATTGACCCCAGAGGGTCTATATATTACTGGTCGAGTTTGCTCCAGGTGATTGCTCTCAGCAACTTCGTCAATAGTATCATAAGATCCTTCCATCATTAATTTTATAAGCAAAACATGGGACACCGCATTAGGCCAAAACATAACTTGTACACTCAACTGACATGTAGAAGAAGTCACTGAAGTACATGAAGGAAGAAGATGACGGAGCTAGAATGAGCTGACAACCAAAGAAGACAACCAAAACAAAGCAAAGAAGACAATGAATAAGATGTTAGCCAGGAACCTTAAGTAATTGAAAGAGATTTTAAATTACTGTCATGTTTGACTAAAGATGTATGAATGAAGCCACATCTTATTACCATAGAATATTACATGCCATTCACATTTCCTATCTACCAACATCATTAATTACAGCTTTTAACGAAGGTAGTCAAATTTAAATAGTGTTTATATAAACTTTAGGTAGTCAAATTTTCCTATATGTTATCTTGCTTCCCCTACCCCTCCCTTTTAAGGGGCTTGACCATTGTACACTGTTCCTTATTCCCATATAAGCTTAAAGCTTAGTTAATATAATTCTTTCAATCTCAAAAACATAATGCATCCAATCAATATTCAAAAATTTGAATATTGAAATTACATAAAATATTACTGTATGAAACAGAAAGGAAATGTTAACGAAGATGGCAGAAGCAAAGTTCAAGGAATTATTATATACATATGCAAGGACGGAGCCACAATGGGGGCAAGTGGGGGCACTTGCTCCCACTGGCTCCAAAAAGTTTTATATAAAAAATTTATTATTTTAAGTCTTTGGTCTTATAAAAAAATAAAATTTTTCTTCCATTAAAACTTTGCCCCCACTAAAATTAAAATTTTGTTTCTATTAAAATTTTGCCCCCACTTAAAAAATTTTCTGGATCCGTGAATAAATAATCAAACAGTTATGACAGTGGTGAGTATAATAGTTTTACACTGTCTTTTTTATAGACATCACCACACTTTTTTCTTTGCATCCATACTTAACAACCATATTGAATCACAAAACCAAAACCAAAAAAGTTGGGTTATCAAACTAAAGAGTCCCTAAACACAAAACCAAAAAAAAATGAAAAACACAAAAAATAGTCATAACTGAATAAATATTTTGTTTTGAACCTTAAAGGAACTTTTTATGTTAATGCTTATGATTTTTTCTATTCCCATGTTATTAGATTTCTTACCATATCAGTATTCAACTTCCCAGTTTATAAACCTAGTAACATCTTATTTAGAGGAGGCGGCGTTATAGAAGAAGCAACATAATTCATTTTTCTCTTATCCACCATTTTTAACCGCAGAGCCATACTTCATCACAAAAGAAATCATGTTAATAACTTCACTATAATTCACAATATCCACATCAAACTTCACCAATCCACTACTTCCATAAGACCTAATTAGATTCACATAATGAATTTCAATACCAATGTTAACACAAATTTCAAAATTTGTAACTCAGTTATCCTTAATAGTGTGTAATAGCCATTATCACTACAAGATTCTTAGGCTACATGTCATACATCCATATTAATAAATCACTACCAAACTCGTTAGTCATCCTTCATCAAATCAAATACTTTTCTAATGCAAAATCAAGACTAACCAAAGCGATGCTCTCTTCAATCTCCTTGAAAATAGAAATACTAAATGAGTTCCTACAACTAAGCAATAATCAATAAAATCGTTAGCCAGTAAAATTATAAATCTATCCCATACATAAAGAAATTGAAGAGTGTTATCAAGCAAGCATATGATTGGATCACTTTGATTTTGTTAGTCAAGTGGTATAGGAGCACATATATTTGTGAAGTATAATACCTCAAACTCCTAATAAAGGATACATTCATCATAAACACAGCAAAAAGAAGAGATATAGTTACTAAATTTATGTTAAAGAAACTATGCAAAACTCATATCTAACTACTTCTTAGTTTTTTAGACCATCCTCTTTTTGCAATGCAATTGATGAGATTAATTCTAAATTCTTGCTATCAAATTAAAAACATATTAATTTCTCTTATTAGTTCTTTGCCAAGAAGTGTTTAGAGTAGGAGTATTGGTGATAACATATTGATTAATCAAGATTTGTTCAAGAATTATTATAACAAGTTATCTACTAAAAGCTACTCTATTAAAGTTGATTTTAATAAAGTATTTGACACTATAAGTTGTACCTTTCTATTTTAAGTTATGACAACTTTTGGATTACTAAACAACTATAGTCATTGGATCAAAAAATTTGTCATTACTACTTCAGCATCACGGTGAATAGAGAACCTTTCAGTCTTTTTTAGTGTACCAAAAAGGTTAAGGTAAGGAGACCTCAACTTCCATTACCTCTTCGCACTTTGCATTAAAGCACTATCATACACATTGCCTCAAACTTAAACTCATGTAAGAAATTCACCCCATATTGTACAATATATGTACAATATAAAGCTTCAAATAAGGGGAGACATCATCAAAAACCTGCTTCCATGATTTCTATATAAAGGTATATGTCGGAAGGGATGAGGATGTTTATAAATAAAGGCCTTCATTACATAGGTATGACCATTACAAACATCAGCCTCTAATAACTATTTTGTGATATCTTCCAAGAAAGAGAATTACCTTAGTTTACTAAGGCTTTTGCTTAAATAGATAATATGTCATTAAACTTATCTTTATCACTAAACTGGAGGTTAGGATATCATTACACATGTATGAAATCTTATTCACTACCATCTTTCAGAGAGATGAATAAAAGCTTCCTCTTCTAATGATGTATTTTCTTGGGAGGTTTCTTATTTTGGTTTTCAAGTTAGAACTTGTATTTATAATGTGCTACCCTGAAAACTTATTTATAAGCCATAATTAATGCATAAATTGGAACACGTTAATGCTTTTGGATTTATGATAGATTATTAAGAAGCCTAATAGCAAACACCAAAAGTGAGGATGCAATTGACTTAACTTATATCTATCTCCCTTAGCAACTCGATATAAAAATCACTAAGCAGTAACCTTAGGCTATGTATAAAGTTATAATAATAAATGTTTTATCATACAAGACTTACAAAACTAAGCTCCTTTATGGGCCTAGGCCTATAATTTTCTAATGCTTGTACCAAAGGACTCGTAATGCAAGAAGATATTTCTATCGTCATATATATATATAAGTCTACAGATGCATTATACATGGATTAATTGCCCCTCCAAAGCATTCATTTCAAATCCTTTATCATTTGAAATCACTAATTACGACTCGCAATTATCAGTCAACAAAGCTATTATTAAAGCCTCCTCTTTTTCATTTTAGCTTGATAACCTGAGTCTGAAATTTAACTTATCAAAAATGGGGTGTAAACCTCATCATTAAGATCAACTTACAATAGCCAAATGATGAGAAGGATTTGACATAAAGTAACAAAAATGTTGTCATGATGTAACTCATACTGGTGCCAATCTTTATACTAAAATTATAATGTATAATATATGTAAATCACATATTCTTCACTAAATGTCATCAATCAATAAACATAATCCAAAATGTTGGTCAATCTCTATAATTTATCAAAGTTGATGACGACGTACCGACGACGACAACGAGGAGTTTCGATCTGACGATGGCAAGGAGGCGTAGTTGGACGATGGCAAGAAGGTGTGGTCGGACGATGAGAGGCACAGTGGGATGGCGACAACAGGAGAGAAATGGGGCTACGAGTGAAATGGAGGAGAGGAAAGTGGGGAAGATGCTACAAGGGATTATACCATTATCAAAATGACATCGTTTGGTGTTAAACCAAACGTCATCGTTTTTGTTCTTTCTAAAACATTGAAACGGAGACAAATGATGATGTTTAGGACTGAAATTTACCGACAGTAGTCCCATTGGTAAATTTTCCTTTATCAACGAACATTTCTTATTGTCACTATATTCCGTCAAAAAATTCATATTTACTGACGGATTTTTGTTCCGTTCAAGTTTAAATTTGTGCTGACAATTTTACTGAAGGAACATGAATTTTTGTCTGTAATTACCAATGGTCCAGCTTCCATCGATAATTTTCCATTGCTAAAAACTAATTTTCTTATAATGCTAGTTGATAGCTACGGTTTTATCTTAATGATTATAGGGTTTCTTAAAGAATAAGGGTGTTTGGTTACTTTGAAAATCTTATTCTAAAAGTGGAATAATCGTTGTTTAGAAACATGTTTATGAATTGAGGTGTTTAGCCTTAGGTTTAAGGTTATTGAAGGTTGGGAATAAACCATTCCTTAATTTAGAATAAACTTATTGGGACATGAGTTTGAAATACGGTTTGTTTGGTTACAAGTTTAAGTGTGACTTTAACCTAAAACGAGACAATCTATTTGATTTTTGAATGAAAGTGGATTTTAAAATCAAACAAAATTATTTAAATATGGATTAATGTATTCCTAATTTAACCATTTTTAAACATTTTTAAAAGTCGTGTCAAAATTAAGATTCAATTTCAAATTAAACTAGTTAATTTTCTTAATATGATTAAGATTAACGTTAAAACTCTCTACGGTAAAATTTCTTGGCTATTCTTCCAGATGAAGTTCATTATTGATTTGTTTCTTACAAAATAAATAAAAGACAGAATCAATTAATCAATTTATAAAATATTAAGCTATAAATTAAGTACAAACATTTTAAAATAATATAATGATAATGATAAGAAGTGATAATAACTATTCTAGATTTTATAAATTTATACTCACATGATTAGTTGGGGTATTTGATGTTGTGGCACTTGTTGGATTTCCAATTGAGGAAGAAGCATTGATTAACAAACTAGGAATTCCTCTAGCATTTGCCACGTGTGCAAAAACAACTGAAATTTGTTTCTTTTATGTCGCTTGCTTCTCAATAGTTGCATCTTAAGCTTGAAGCATTTCATTTTTTTTTTGTGATTTCAGTAAGTGTTGCAACTTCATTATCTAAATCACTTGCACATTTCTTTACAACCTTAACTTTAGCTAGAGTTTGACTTTTTTCTCGGGACTTAGATGTTATCCCTTTAACACTTAGACCACATGAATAGCTTGCCTTTTTTTCTAGGACAATACCGAAATACTCAACGAATGGTAGAGGAACAAATGAAATCTTTTCTTTGTTTTCCTCTCCCTTTTCTTGAAGCTTGTTATGCATGAAAATTTAATTTGACTATAACTTCCATACCTTTATTTCTTATCTAGTTAGAACATACCAAGTTCCTTTTAGCTTTTGTCGCGATACCTTCTGAACTTTAACAACATTGGGCCACTCATCATAATCTTTATCTTTCTAAAAAGAGAAAAACAAAAAGAAAAGACAAAGAAATGTGTTGTTAATAGACAATATTTCCCTATTTTTAAGAATGAATGTAGTCTTAAAAATAATTAAAAATAGAAGGATTAAACTTAATTTGTGAGACTTGAAAATTTTCAACAAATGGTCGCTCACTTATATTTGTTTAAAAAAACTTACGAAAAGTTAGCGTTCAGAAAAAACTTGGAAGCGATTTAATTCAAAAACCAAAATTCATAATCAGAAACCTTAGGAAACTTTCTAATTTCTATCAGAAGACGAAAATTATTTGATTATATCAATAGAAACTAGTTCTCCAACTTAGTCTGAATACCCACAATCAGATAAAAATACGACCCTCTTTATAATCTAGACACTGATTGAAAGTAAAACTATATCATATTAAAACAAGAATCGGCACCTATAAGAAACGAATGCTAGCTAAAGCAAAATAAGAATCCATCAATTAAGTTCAGAGATCCTCAAGCTAGCTCTGCTTATGTACCTCAGAACTCAATGTTAAAAAAAAAGGAAATTTACTATCACAACAAGCCTCACAGATAGCAACGAACACAGGAGAAGAGTGAAAACCCATTAAACACCCCTCAGAGTCTTGTTTATTTATTCTCTACCTACATGAAAATTAAATTCCGCACATTTTATCCCTCAAAGGTTCTTGCTTTACCACGCCTAATCTCTTTCTTTTTCTACTGTAAACATTACCAAACTTCTTTGCAGCATCACATAAATCTTCTCTAGATCTCTCTAACATAAGAAATAAGCTAAAATAATTATCATAATTCTTAACCTTTGTTGATCGTTGAGCCTCAACTTTGTCTTTTTCCTCCTCACACTTTCATAAAGTTCTCATCTCTTCACTATCGTCATCATTAGCTCGCCACTCGTAGCCATCTGAACCCTTCATCTTATGTATTATTGAATTTTCACTTTCAAATATAGATCATAATAGTTTTTCAATTTATTGAGCTTTCAATATACATAATGAAGGACAATTAGTTTGTTAGAAATCTTTGATATATTTTTGTGTAACTCTTTCCTGTACCGATCATAATTTGCTTGATTTTGATTTTGCAGAGATGGAAGACTTTGCAAAAAGTAAAGAAGACACTCAATTTACTTGGTTTAATAGCACAAAGCTATCCACGTCCAAGGGTCAATCACACACACCGGATGTTTATTAGGGTTAAGGGATGGAGAAAATACAAGAGATTAGGTGTTCAATGACACCTGCAAGAGTTTTTCCAAAAACTCTCTAATACCCACTTGTAATGTACTCTAGCACTCTCTTATTTCCTCACTTTAATTGCAGAATGTAAACTCAACTGAATTGACTGTATTGGTATATCTCTCTATATCTGAATGCTTGGCTTGGCTATTTATAGTGCTTGCCTTTGACTGGGTCAATATATGCTAGCTTTGTCTACGTGACTTTAATTAAAGACTCTTTAATTATCTTGTCCTTTCACACATGCTTTTGACTGGGTCCATGCATATACTCCACGTGACTCACTTGAAAAG
>JANIHY010000009.1:2137676-2149836 GCA_027479065.1 Erythroxylum brevipes
AAGGTCTTTTTCTCTCTCTGTTCCTTTCTTCCTGCATACTGTACGTACGTGTTTTGTTTGGTTGCTGGAAAATGGTGATGTGGGTTTAATCATTTTGTGTGTTATTTATGGTTTCGGAGATTCTAGGATCTGGGTTTCTAGGTTTCTCACTCTGATTTGCTCTTTCATAGTCGCACTCTCTTATCTTTCTTACCTCCTGTTTTTGTGTGATTTCATATGGTTGTATTATATGAAGTAAACGCTCGCTTGACAGTTAACATTAGAGCATTTATAAATGGGTTTGACATTATCAAATGGAATTTGTAGCGATTTTGGTTTCCATTTTCCCGCATTGTCACCTTTTTCAGCTAAGAGCATCACTAGGCTTGGTCATGTTGTTAGTTAATCATCACCTAGATGATTTTGTTTTATAAATAAAATAGGTTTGCATTCGTAAAGCATTTTCTTTGGCTGAAATTATTTGTTTATGATCTATCAAATGAAAGACATCAGGTAGGCTTCATATACAGAGTTGGTGTGCGAACTCATGCTTGCTGATCCGTAAGTATCATTTTCTGAAGAGTTTGGAATAGTAGAGATTAGAATGGTAACTGTGATGGATGAAGAAACATATCATTGGTTCCAAAAAAAAAAAAGTTTTCACTATTTATACCATAGCCTCGTATTAATGTCCGTGCTCCATGCTTTCCTTTCGTTTAAAAGAACGTCTTACGTTGCATAAGAAAAAACTGGTAGTACCGTGATGATGTGATTGTATCAATCTTTTAAGAAACGACTTATTTTAAGTTGTACAATAATAATTATCATCTCATATATCCACCTCTATATGAAAAGAAGGTTTGAAATTGTGGCTTATGTATATTAGTTACTAATTAGGGTCTGCTTGATTTTTTTCTATTTTTCTGTTATAATTTTTAGTTTTCGTTTCCTATGTTTAGTTTTTATCTTTCAAATATTTATCTATCTAATTGTTAATATCTAATAATTACATATTAGATAAGATTTAAAGATAATTTTTAAATAAATAAATAATATTTTGTTTTAATATATTATATAATATTTATTGATAAATTAGCTAAAATTTAATATATAACTTTAACAACTACCCTAAAAAACCTTCATCCTCAACTAGGTAATTGTTAAATCTAAATATACAGTACCTCCTATTTCTCGCAAACATATCTTGAATAACCACAGGAGAATGATAAGGGAATAGAGGTTCTTTGAATATAGCATAGAGGTTCTTTGAATATGGCTTTGCTCTCTACAAAGCTTGATAGCCATTCCTCATTACCCGACACTATATCTAGTTTCTTTTTAATATGCCACTTGTAAGATAGCTTTTGCTCCAGGAATGCTCCCTACAATTTCAAGTTAATAACTTCATTCCTCGTAATGCACTCTTATAGTCCATATGTGAAATTCTTCAATCTAATATTCCCTTCAGCTTCAGATCTAAACTTGGTATCATTGAAATCCCCTATTATGAGCCAAGGGTCTCTAATATGAGCATGAAGAGTCTCTAGGGCACTCTGTATTTGTGTCCTTTAGAAGATGAAGTTTGATCCATACACCACAAAAACAATGGCATTTGCCTTTTTGCTTTGTAAACTAGACCTCCGTATAGATTAACTGGTTAGTACTATGTAATGTCTAAACATTAACCAAGCTATTAGGAAAAACAATCACAACTCTACCATAATGGTGTTGTGCATGGTTCATTCATCCCCCCAAAAAACTTCAAATCCAAAAACCTTTCCTTGCTTAGTTTTGTTTATATCATACATATCATTAATGGTTTATAACCTATACTTGGAGTTCATGTCCATTAAAAGTTATAGTGTACTTGAAAGACGAATGCTATGAAGACATAAAAGAATGCCTTCAACTTGTTGTAACAATTGACATTATTATTGTTAAGACAATTTGTAAAGAAATAGATGTAAATTTGATATGTGGTTTGCAGAAATGGATGAGATACAAGGGTGGGATCTTAAATGATGACATTTGATTATTCTTTCTTTTTCTTCACAATTCCTTGGAATTATTTTCTATGTGGGTTTTAGGGTTGGAGGTACACATAAATAGCCATTAAGAGCAAGCCAAAGTCATTTGTGTCAACGACACCGCATTCAAGTTGTGGGATTGTGAGTATACCCTTCTAATGTTTTGAGTGAAATAAATGCTTCTATATGTACATTTGTGCTAGTTTTGTTTCTTAAGTTATGTGGAAAGTTAAAAACATAATACTTTAGACAATTGAGTTTGAATTTTCTTGTTTTTAATAAATTTAAGTTAATAATAAATGACCCTCATTTTTATCTTCTTGTGAACATAGTGAAATGGAATAAAATGAATAAAGTTGCTAAGCATGGTAAATAACAGACAGAAGATCAATGACAAGCTAAGGACATCTTAGTACTTGGATAGGTTTTGGACCTTTTTAGCTTTTGTATACTTGGATAGGGCACTAAAAACTAGTAAGGATCTTTATGCACATGATATTTTTCTTTGATTGTCATTGAATATGAAATTATGTTTGTGTTTGGCTAACTGGAGTGTTAATTAGGACTAGATAAGGAGGTTTGGCTTAGCTAAATAAGTTAAACGTGCTTTTTTATTGATTAAAAATTCATATTCATTTTTCTAATAAAAGCATTTGGCGTTTTGTTTGTCTTAGGAATCAAAGTTTCCCTCACTTAACTATTTTTACTTTTCCATTAGTTTCCTTTTAAAAAATATTCAGATTTAAGTTATTTTCATACCCATTCCTTATTTTTATTTTTATTAGATAATATATTTTCTTCTTTTATGGAACTTTTAGTTTCCAATAGTTTCTTTCATTAGTTAAATATTCTTTTTGAAAGTCCCCTTTTTTTCGAAAGTTGAATATGATTAAATTAATCTCATGAGAAATACAAAAAACATTGTTTCTTTTTACAATATTAGTTCTTCAGTTATGAGCATCCAACCTTAGTATACAAGTTAGCAATTCCAATTCATATTGGTTCTAACTACTCTTCATTTGTTGCCTTTCACACTTTTTAGGATCTGGAGTCCCTTCCTTCAGTATGCTCAGTGAGGTTTTATAGTTGATTAACCAACTAGTCTTCATTCCTTGCGAGAATTTTTGCTCCAGGCCTCTAGCCACTATGTTCCTTCTATAGTGCACTATCATGTTGTGCAAAATTTGTTCTCGTGTCTTTGACTCCTTTTGGAATATTCTAGCATTTCTTTCTTTCCACAAAAAGAAATAGTATTGTTGCAAGGTTCATCTTCATCACTTTTTAATCTGCCTTGTTCCTAGTTCAAAATCCGGTGAATTTTTGCCAAGTTCTCTTCCAGTCTATAGGAAGCCATTGAATGTTCAATAGCTCTCGGATTTTTAACCAAATGAATTTAGAAAATATGCATTTAACCATGAAATGATCCATAGTGTCTTCTTGTTCCTTGCACAATTCACAGGTTCTGTAGGGAATGTCAAACTTGATTTTGTGCTTGGTGCCTAGTCTTTCTAATATGCCCAACCATAGTATAAAAACATGGCTTGGAGTGGTGTCTTGGTCCCAAACCAGATTATACCATTGCACTTTGGTGTTTGTGTCTTGTTGAAGCACATTTTTGCACTCGTTTGTAGAGAATTTCATAGACTTGTCAGCTTTCCATTGGACTACATATTCATTAGCTATGTTAGGCTAATCTGGAGGTAAGTTATTCATAATCAACTCTTGGTAAGGGCCCTACTGTATTATCTCGTCACTGGACGATTAAGAGAGAAATCCACCTTTCTTCCCTTATTGGTGTTCTTCCCTTTGGAGGAAGAACCGATGTTGAATGAAGGTTAGCTAGCTCTTGACGGAGCTAGCTGAATAAATTACAACTAAAGTAACTATTTTTTTTTAATGATTTTGATCCCCTTTATTCATTGATAATTCTACTGTTATATAGGCAGAAAAGGAGAATAACAATCCATCTACCTAGGACTTCTATTATAGTAGAACCCTATTAAGAAACAAAAACGAGAAAGGATCTTTCAAAAGCTAACTATCCTTATCCAAATACTATCCTAATCTAATCTTCTATTATTTTTCCTATCTAACTAAATTGTCCATCTTTCTCAAGCTTATTAGCCATTACCCAACTTAAATAGTTCTCATTATCAATTGTAACAAAAAAGACCAACAGCAACAAAATGGATACACAAAAGACCAATAGATGTTACTTATTAAACTTTGCTCCAGCAATTGCTCTACTTCAAATAGCCTAATCGAAATATTGCTAGTTTTCTATGTTGGTGCTTAAGATCAACAAATTGAATAGTTGAAAGAGTATATATAATCCATGCCTCATTGTTGCGTAATATTCAACAAAAGTGGAAAACTCGAGGAAAGAATACATAAACAAACATCAATTGAAGTATGTAAGGTTTTAAACCGTCTTTGAATTAAACACGTTGCATATTTATAGGTGGCTAAACTATTACATTACTAGCTAAAATCACATAATAGGACCAAAAGTTACATTGTGTATACAAAAGTAAGCTGATGCTAGTTTTGACAACAGAAACAAACAAAGTTCTTCACTGGAACTTGTAGAACCTTGATTTCTTTTGTATAGATAGACAACAAGAACACTATAAAGTTGGATTATACTTGAATCTCTTCACTCTTCATTCCCTTTGAGAATGTTGTATCTGCAGAGAGGACATGTGGCATTCATCTTAAGCCATTTCACAATGCACATGGAATGAAAATGATGGTTGCAAGGAAATGTGTGAATTGCTTAACTCCCACCAACTTAAACCTAACCTAACGTGGTTCTTTATTAGTTATTATCTAACAACTTCTTATTGGTAATATGTAGAATTCAATTATAAATCAATAAAAGAACAGCTAAGCGGATTTGATTCTTTCATCCAGTTAAGCAATTAAAATTGAATGGAACTCTATCATTCTAATCATAGAATCAACAAATTTATTTTTAACATAACTAAAACATCCTTATTCCATGTCTTTCTTTTATATCTACCTCTGTTCTTTTTCTTTTTCTTTTTCTCCAATCACAAAATATCTTCCTTATCTCCTGTCAACTTACAGAATCCTCATGCAGAAGTACGCGTTCACTTGCCAAGTATCCACTTCTTGTTTCAATAGGAATCATTTTCGCAGCTCCAACACCCTCCTTTTCACTTCTTGAAATCTATACTTTGTAAGTACACTAAGATCTGCCTTTGATGCACCTTCCTACAAATTCACAAAACAAGCACAGGCTCTTCAGTTATGAACTTGAGAAATTCTAATACCAAGAGGCAGTTAAAGAGATCCATTTACTAGGACTTGATTATCAATTTGAAGAACATGCAAACCCCTTCGTATCTACCCGGCAAGAGCATAAAGAATTGCTATAATGCATGGTAAGCAGCAACGAAGTGCAATCCCAGTCAGACATGCCAAAACAACACAAAAGATTGCAAAGAACACATCAAATGCCAAAAATACCACACATACTATTTCACATACTATTTTTAAACTTGTGGCATATCTTACCGAAAGCCTTTCAAAGAGGAAACTAAGAATTCAAAAAATAACGATCTTGAATCTTTTTGGTTGGGCTACAGAATTGATCAAATAGCAAAACTTTACAGTGCTCTACATGAGAAAGAAGAATGACCCAGAGGAGGTGTGACTTGGACCTAGAGGAAGTATTTTTGCTTGAGTTGGATGAGAGTCTGGGTCGGGTTGGGGAAGATGAGTTTTGGAATCGGGAGGAGGCCTTACTCGAAAGGTTAACGTCGCGGGTGGATTAGAGAGCTAGGAATGGGGCCGATGTCGACGGAGTCCGTCATGGATTTATTGAGAGAGTTAAATAGAGAGAGAAATGGAAATTTGTTAGGCTTTTCTTTTTTCTTATATAGATCAAGAGAAGAGCAATGAGTGTTGCTTTTGTGCGAGGAAGCGAGAGAAGCGGGGAGGGAGAGAAGAGGGGCGAATGGCGAGACAATAGATTAGGTATTTTTGCATCATCTTGTCTTGCCAAACCGGTCTAACTGGTTCGATGAAAACTGGCCGGTTCTGACAGGTTTTTAGTTAAAACCGAACCGGATCACTGACCGGTTCAGACTTTTTCCAGTTGGACTGGCTGGTCGGTCCAGTCCGGTTGGTCCAGTCTGGTTTTTAAAACCTTGCTTATCATCTGACTTCTTTATGCTTAAAATTATTTTCAAAATAATTAATTGCTACATTTCTTTTTAGTCTTTTCTAACCCCCACTAAATGCACTGTCTAACTCTGCCCTAGTCCTATTAGTACTGTGTTGAACTTTTCCCCAAGTGAAAATTCAGTCTGGCTCTGCCCCCTGACTTTGGAGTTGTTATCTTATTGCATAGTTGACATTTTGACATCAGAAACATAAAGAGACTATTTGTTGAACTATTGGTTTGAGTTAGATTAGAAACTTCACAGGGTGGGGAACTGCAATTAAAGGTCTGTAGTTGATTCTTATGCAGGAGAGGAAGGCATGATGAAAGTGAAGCTGCTTCGTATCCTTGTACACCTAGTATATGAACTTTTCAATCATTTTTATGGGCATCTTAAGTTTCTCTTGACTTAGCCTTCTTGTTGTTTCGTTATCTGCTTGGACTTTACAAAAAGAGTATGTATGCTCTTCAATTTCTCTCTTTTTTCTTTGCATTTTTGTATTGGTATGTGTTGCAAATGTTGTTTGTTCTTGACTTTTAGTTCTTGTCCCTTTGTCTCAATTGTAGGTGGCAAGCTGTAGCTACATGGACATGGGATGCACAGGATGAAACTTGTGGAATTTGTAGGATGGCCTTCGACGGCTGCTGTCCTGATTGCAAGTTTCCTGGTGATGACTGTCCACTTAGTAAGTTACACTATTTTGTCGCCCCCCTGTATCTCTTCTTCTTTTTAGCTTTTTGAGATTTGTGTATGTACTGTTTGACAGCAATTGTTGAAAGCTTAATGCAGAAAAACTACAAGCATTATTCCCGAAATTGGTCCTTTTCTTCTTTTCCTTCCATGTTTCTGCTTTTCAGTTGTACAGATTGAGTAGCTAATCGATTTTTAGATGTTCTATATATGAATCATCTTATCCGAGCATTTACCTAAGGCAACTTTTTATAACACAAAACTGTTATGTGATAACGTTGTCTACATGTGTACTAAGTATGGTTACTGCTTAATTTACTTAGCTCAATTTATTCCCTTAACAAGTATCTACTTTTATGGCATCTTTCAACAATACTTGCAGAGTTATTTATCCTAACTTAACTGTAGTGACAATTGCACGTTATTTGTAGTTGTAACTGAACGGTGATCTTGTTTCTCAATCTTATGAATTATTTTGTTATTTTTTCCTGTGTAATTCAGATAAAAGGATTGGGTATTCGTAGGTGGGGATGATTATATATTGAACTGATGGCCTTAACGCAACATGTTCTCATAAACTGCAGTTTGGGGTGTGTGCAACCATGCCTTCCATCTCCATTGCATATTGAAGTGGGTGAATTCTCAAACATCTCAAGCTCATTGTCCCATGTGCCGGAGGGAGTGGCAGTTCAAAGGCTGAAGAGAACCAAACATTTCATCATCTACTTTTGCTGTGTACCATGCATAACTTTTGGCTGCTTGTGCTTTTCACAGTTTGTCCATGCCATTAATGCCCGCATGACTATATAACTTGATATATATAGCAACAACAGCAGACATGTTATCGTACAACAAAAAGCTGTTCTAGGGGTCCCATGTAACTTGTATCAAAAGCAAAAAGACTAGTTCAATTCGCGTTCTGATACTTTGGGAGAAGAGCAGGACAGCTAATAAGAAGTTGCAGTATTTGGTGGTTGCCACATACCACATTTTGTTCTCTTCTACGTTTAGTTGTTTGCTACCGTTAATGGCAGCAGGTACCCCCAATTATTGAACTATCCAGCAGATAACATGCAATGCCATGGGAGAGCAGTTGGGCCGTGTCACTCTTTGTTTCCTAAGTAAATAGCTTATTACCTATCGTAACATCAGTAGTATCCCAACCAATCCACTTTCTTTGCATCTTAGCTTAGACTCAAAAAGGTAGAATGCCTACTTTAGGCATGCCTAATATTGTGTGAGGGAGGTAAATCACGGTTTGATTCTAGCCAATTTTTTGAAAAGGCAGCTCAATGTTCAGTGCGCACAAGGAGTCACCACATTAGATGAGCTCTTATACCGTTGCTGTTGAGACTCGAACTCAAGACTTTAGGTTCACTTTCTTTCCCAACGACTAACTGGGCTACCCGTGTCTTTCATGCACCCTTTCTTCGTATTTTGCTGGGAATGGAAATAGGGACAATATCATTTAGTCTTTTTTAACTTGCTGTCTTCTTCCTAACGGGCATATGACACCACCGGATTTTTGAACAGCTTCATCGTTTTGACTCATTCTAAAAGTTAAAGCTGTCCCCAGTCACCTAATACCAGTACTATACTAATCCTTTGAAGGAGGCCAAAATGACTACGAAAAGATGGATGAATAAAGTAATCCACAAGACAAGAATCTTAAACTAATTGTTTCGAGGGACTAATAATATTTTAATTTACCTACTCTCAAGTTATAAAATGTTAAAAGCACTAGACGTTATCACATGTTAGTTAGCTACGTTGGCTATTTTAATGTTAGCCGTCGTTTTCATATGCCCAGAGTTCTGTCTATATATCTTGACTTTTGTGTGTGGGAATCAGAAGTGCTAGACACTGAAACAATAAGTGAACATGGGAAGGCTTGGTTGTTTTGGGGTATCAATGATTGTTCTTTTGGCATTTGTTGGGTCATCTGAAGCACAATTACGGCTTGGTTTTTACGCAAAGAGCTGCCCAAGAGCGGAGAAGATTGTGCAAGACTTTGTTAACCAGCATATACATAATGCTCCCTCACTTGCAGCTCCTATCCTAAGAATGAACTTCCATGATTGTTTTGTGAGGGTATGTATGTTTCTTTTTCTTGCTTTGTTCTCCAGGGTTGGCTTCGTGGTATAACCTTTTTACGATTTGCTTCTGCTCAGGGTTGTGATGGCTCTGTTCTTCTCAACTCAACATCAACCACCCAGGCCGAGAAAACTGCAGCTCCAAATCTGACACTCAGAGGCTTTAACTTTATTGACAGAATCAAGAGCTTACTGGAAGCTGAATGCCCTGGTGTTGTCTCTTGCGCAGACATTATTGCTTTGACTGCAAGAGACTCCGTAGTAGCCACAGTAAGCTCTCAAGAACCGACACTTGCATACATAGCAACAATACTGAGAATTGTTTACCATTTCAACAGGGTGGTCCATTCTGGCAAGTTCCCACCGGTAGACGAGATGGAAGAATATCAAATGCCACCGAGGCCTTGAACAACATCCCAGCACCCACTAGCAATTTCTCCAATCTTCAGACACTTTTTGCCAATCAGGGTCTGGACTTGAAAGACTTGGTCCTGTTATCCGGTTAGTAATCTTATTGGTTTAAACCTTAATTAGATTTCAGACATAAGATGAGAACTCATAAATGAAACTGCAGGTGCCCACACCATTGGAGTGTCTCACTGTTCATCATTTTCGGCTCGCCTGTACAATTTTACTGGTAGAGGTGATCAGGACCCTGCTCTTGACAGCGAATATGCAGCTAATCTCAAGGCAAGGAAGTGCAGAAGTCTCAATGATAACGTCACCATAGTAGAAATGGACCCCGGAAGTTTCAGGACTTTTGATCTTAGCTACTATAGACTGTTGCTGAAAAGACGAGGTCTGTTCCAATCAGATGCAGCATTGACCACAAACTCCGCTACCTTGTCCTACATCAACGGACTGCTCCAGGGTTCACCGCAGAATTTCTTTGCTGAATTTGCCGCCTCCATGGAGAAAATGATTGGAGTCAATGTTAAAACAGGATCCGTTGGTGAGATCAGGAAGAATTGTGCGGTTGTGAATAGTTGAAAATTCAACGTAATGTTCTTAATAAATGTGTTTTGAGTGTGCATGTTAATCAATAATGGCAGGACATGATCAGTTCAAGGGGGGCTTGAAATTATTTTTCCATCGTTTTTTGAAAGAAGGTGAAGCCTTGGGGATGGTTTTCTTTTGGAGATAAAGACATAAATGTATGAAGGAATTATGTTTGCACCAGAGAGCTTTTACCACATTAAGTTTGTATTTTGATATTGTAATACCAAAAGAACCAATCTAAACATAGCTAATTATGCATAAGTGCTTTAGTACACGTTAGTCTAGCTCTAGCCATGTTACTTTCTGAGAGAGATTCTTCAATCTTGTAGTGCACAGTATGAAAGAGAAAAAGAAAGTAAAGTATGGATAGAACATCTCAACAGTGAAAAAGATACTCTTCCTATGAAGACCTTTGGAGGGAAAGAGACAGACGAGGACACAGCTTCTACCGACACCTTGCTTCCCCTGATATTGCTTTTGATATTTGTCTTCTAGTTTATATACATATAAATCAGGCCTTTTTACCCCACAAACAGCTCAGCTCGACAAGTGTATGAATACACGTCCAGAAGTTTAATTTGACAAATCCTGTCCAGAAAAAAGAGTTCCAGGAACAGATTTTCTTACTTAACCAGATCTTATTTATATATTTATATAAGACTCAAATAAATATACAATTAAAATCAATTTTTAAGAGGATGGCAACACCATTTTTGGCACCGTTTGAGAAATGCATTATGTTACACGTAAATGAACTGATGTCTTTTATAAGACAAGATTTTTTGTCTAATATTATCTTATTTTATTCTGTCTCGTGAAATTTCAGTTATTTATTTTACGAGATTTACGCAAAATTCACATAAATAAATGACTAAATTTTATTAGATACAATAAAATTCTATAATATTAGACAAAAGATTTGAACTCCTTCTTCTATCTCCTTTATGCGAAGAGAAAGAAATGGGGAAAAACAAAAAATCTAGATTTGCAGCTTCATTTGTCCAATTTCGGATCTGTTAAACTTGGGCGGGTGAATAATGCAAATGATGTGACGTCGTCGGTGCCATGCAGGCAGGCATTATTGTTCATGCAATATTCAAATGTATACTTAAGTACTAAAGTTGAAACGGTCTAATAAAATCAGGATGCTCAAACTTTGAGTCCAAGGATGCTCAAACTTGAGAATTGGTCTAATGAGGTGACATGTACTAGAAGACTTAACACAAAAGCAAATTATTGCATGTACTTACTCCGGTTGAAGATTCAGATTTGCCAAGTTGCTCTTCAAGTTGGACGAGATCATTTTTAGTTAACGTTTCTTAAATTCTATTAAAGAAAGTTGTGGTCCCTTGTTGAATATCATGTTTTTCTTTGATATTTACGAGATGTCTTAGACACTTTTAAGTTATTTATACTCAGATTAATTCTTATTTAAATCAGATAGGTCTTTTATAAGAGGTAAAACTTTGATCCCAAAATTTAAACTACTGTATATATGAAAAAAGTTTAAATCTCGGATCTCACTTAAATTAAAAGAGTCTCTTATTAATTCACTTGCACTGTGAAGTTAATATCGTGCTTTGTTTTTTCTCTTTTGTAATTTTATACAAGTGCAACTTCACCTTTCTCTATAGTTACAAGCAGAAACAAGGAAACCATCTCCCTAACCCTAAACGGTATGAAGTTGTAACACCACCCATCCAAGCCTAGGCATAGCCTCTTCTGCAAAAGACAAGAATATATAAAATGCACCTGGGTCCTAGACAGAAGCCGTCGGCGAAGAGTTGGTATGAGCATTATTTAATTACCAGAATCTCGAGGAGCATTTCAACTCATGCCGTCCGAGGGACTTATGCTTTCACGGTGAAAAGGGCATCGGATCTTCGCTGATAAGATATGTTGGGACACTTGGCGATACTGTAAACATCCAGTTCCTTGATTTTTCCACCCAGCTTGCCCTTGAAACTTCTGCCAGCTGTGACTAAACTGGAGAGCTTTTGAAAAATTTGTACACCTTAGAAACGGCAAATAGGAGGAATCATGCACGAAGGTACCTGAATACTTCCATAGTCTCTCCATTTGGCGCACTGCCAAAAGATAAACGATTAGCTCTGAAAAAAATTATTTATAATATTTAATTTTTTTAGAAACTTTTCTCTAAATTTTTATTAAAAATATATAG
>JANIHY010000009.1:2253141-2263575 GCA_027479065.1 Erythroxylum brevipes
GGCTAACAAAATGTTTAACTCCTAAGATCTCTATTTTTTCATTTTCTTTCCTCTGGAATGTTAAGTATATCCAATTATCAATAGCTTGGATCCTGAGAAGCCTAATAAAAATCGAAACTATTGTTAACATTGTTATTCTACATGAATGCTTTAGTGATCCATTTTGCAGTTAGTGGTCATTCTTATAAGTGATTAAGTACAGATAATGTAACATTATTATAAAATAAGAAAATGAACAGACAGCACAAGAAGTTCTACTATGACGTGGCCAAGAAATTTAGAGCAGTTGAGCTAAATGCAGGTAGTACCTCATTGCAAAATCAGTACAAGCCCATCCACTATTCCAAGTTTATGACCATATATTCATTATGAATCTATCGCAACTTCAGAAAGGCATGTACAGAAGAATTTAACCACTCACCTTAAAACCGAAGAATGTGAAGGTGAAATACAACAACTTTATTCTCAAGCACCACTAACATAGCCAAGAATAATCATGGGGAGGAATTGATAATGATATTAAACAAAAATTAATGAAGTAAAGTTTGCAAGCTGAGAGGAAGAAACCAACATAAATACAATATGGGGTTGGATATTAATCATAATGGAGATTTGAGGAGCAGGAAAAAATTACTGTACGAATAATTGAAAGCATCACAAAGAAACATAGATAGATCACAGTAAAACAAAGATTGTAAATTGGTACTTGAATACCAAATGTACAACACAAAAGAGATAAATTGTCACATCAGCAGGCAGTGACTCTAACCTGGAATTTTTCTGCAACCATATGGCGAAGCCGTTGATAATAAACACTCCCCATAAATATTTCACATGTAAGTTTGGTCCCATAAACCTCGCGATATAATACCTCAACTCCATGATAGTTGAACCCATGAGACTTCAGCATGTTGCCAAGTTCATCAACTAATGACTCAGATTCTGAGTTGGTTTCTTCTCTTTTACTTTTCTTGACTGAACCAGTAAATGGTGTTGCATCAACGAACTTCCCATTTAAACTCCCTCCCTGAGACAAAAATTATGCAAGAACACATTATTCTTTTCTTCACCTTCAAAATATTGCTAAAGAAAAACATGTTACCAGATAAACGAAGTGAACAATCAATAAGCACAAGCTGGAGTTGGGCTTAGAACTTCATATGTGAATTTGCACTGTGAACTCTGTTAGTGGATGCCAATAACTCACGATTAAACTCCTACTGAAGAAGTAGGCCTTATATGTCATAACGCAGTCCATCTCCATCACCACTGAAGAATTATAAAAGAGTAAGAAGGAATCAGTCTTACAATCCAAATGAGGAAGGGAATCTTGGTCCAGGAGCTTAAGTGCCTTCTCCCAAATGACGTATCTCTTATAAACCTGAACCTCTCCAGATCTGTTATATTCGCAGTAAAACGTGAAAATTTTGTACACCCTCTTACAACATAGGTATGTATACCGATAATCACATATGATACATGGCATATCCCAGTAATAGGATAAAGACTTAGACTAACCATGTGAGAATTGATACTCGATACTTCTTGTTTCCTTTTCCCAAGCCTTCTAGCCTCTCATCTAATCAATTCAACATGAAGAGGACATTACCTTCACATGTAATCTTAAGTTAATTAAGAGTAATCAAAATGGACTAATATATTACTAGTTTATGAATACCTTTGCTCTGCCCAAAGCCATAGTGAGAATGTAGTAAATGATGTGAGAAACTGCTAACACGAAGATAAAGATGTGGAGTTGATGAATACCATCTGACGACACAAGCGAGGCATTGTTCTGCTAAGTTATTATCAAATGTTAGCTTAAATTACCTTGTAAAAAAGTGTTCTTTCAAATGGATAAATTAACTTAAATGGTTGTACAATAGATGCAAATAACACACAAATGCATACACGTATTTATACAACATTCAACAAGTTAATAACAAGAGGAAGTAATTTGCAAAAACTGGTATGAAAATTATTCAATGGAAAGCTAAGTATAGTTCTTTCACCTAAATAGGCGTAAGAGCAGCAAGACATAATTGCAATTTTAGTCATGTGTTCATCAGAATATTTTTATGCACCAGCCCAGCAAGAATTCTTTCATATATCTCATTAGATATTCCTCCAAATTGGTGCTTGATTCTATGTTAAACTAGGACTAAAGAAATCGCGACGTTAGCTAGAAATAAATTAAGACATTGCTATTTATATATTCTTATTTTTGGGAGAAGTTGGTGGCAGAGTTCTATTGACGTAAAAAAGTTAAAAGATGACAATGAAATGGGTCATATGGAAGACTCTTACCTATTTAGCGCATTTGTCACCTTCAACCAATCGATGTGAAACCCTTGATGCAGGGACTGAAAATCAACCGAAACTAGCTAATACTACTAGCAGGTTACATAAACTTGACAATATGTAGGGAAAAAAGCAATGCGATATCTTGAAAAACAGTTTCTACCTTTATCCGATCTAATGTTTCGAGGGGAAAATGAAAGAATACAATGGAATTTTAGGATTGAATCATGAGAACCAACATTAGCCTCCCAAAAACTTGACCAAGAATGTTTATATTCGCATAATTTTAAGAGACATAAAAAGTTTTCAGCAATTCCATGAATTCACATAGAATTGATGACAGATGCAAATATGAGAAACAAAAGAATATGAGAAAACAAAATCCTAAAAAGAACAAAGAATCAACAAAATAGAAACCTAATTCCATAACAAAAATAAAAAAAAGTGCCAAAAAAACAAAAACTCACTTAGCGTTCTTGGTATCGGACTTTGATTTACCTCCTTTCATCACAAATTTTGCAAGTCAAACCGCAGAACAACTACAAAAACTTTGAAAACAAATCAAACAAAATGGAAATTGATGAAAACCTATACAAAATCGAAAAGAAAGATTAAGAGTTGTGAGATACGTTATCCATCGCACATGAAGGTACGAACTAAGTTAAAGAATCCAAGATAAGTATTCTTGTGCATTAGTACGAGCTGTTCAAATTGAAAGATAAGAAAGATTAAGAGTTGAGAGAAGTTGACATAACGATTTTTATACTGGTTCACCCCAAACCGTAGGCTACGTCTAGTCCTCAGATATCTTTAAGAGATTTTACTATCTCTCAAAATGTTACAAGTATTCTTTGTCTTCTAGCCTCTTCAGGTCTCTTACAATCAGTATTCTTTCACACTTAGCCTCTACAGGCTATCTGCACTACTTTTAACTGAAAAGTTTTTCGAGCTTTGTTACAGAAAAATAGCTCTATATTTTTCGCACAATAGTTTCTCTCAAGTATTGCTAAGCTCTTGAATTTTTGTAACTTTTGTAACTCTTGTTTCGTAACTTTTTCAATCTTTGACTCTAACTCATATTTATAGTCTTCGTCTTCAACTGCTTCTTGATTCTTGATTCTTGCTTCTTTCAAGAAATGGTTATTCAGTTGAGCTCTGTAATTAACTCAAACTGATTCTTGATTTGACGTGGTTTGCTTCCGTCTGCTTTTCTTCTGTCTGTTTTTCTTTGTCTGCTTTTCTTCCGTCTGCTTTTGTTCTGTCAGTTTTTCTTCGTCTACTTTTCTTCCGTCTGCTTTTCTATTTTTCTTCTGTCTGCTTTTCTTCGTCTGCTTTTCTTCCGTCTGCTTTTCATTTTAGCTTCCATCAGTTTTTCTATTTGGCTTCCGTCTGCTTTTCTTCCGTCTGCTTTTCATTATTATTTGTACTTCATCAAAATAATTTATGTAACGTCATTTTGACTTAACAAGTACAACTTATCACATTAGTCTTAAAGGATCTTCACACTCATTAAAGCACCCGTCTCTTCCTACCTAAGAAGATTAACAAGGAACTGGAAAGATACATTAATAACTTTATATGGTCTATAAAGGTAGATAACTCCAAAGGAGCAAAAATCAAATAGAAGTAGCTATGTTGAAGAACATAAAAGGGAGGACTAGGATTAGTTTTAGTGCAATTGATTCAATTAATCCTAATGGCTAAGAAAATTTTGAGATTAATTACTGATAAAGATGAACTATAGGCCAAATGAAACAATGATTACTACCTTAAAGACTCTAGCTTCTAGCAGATTGGGGACAGAAAGGAAACATACTTAACCATTCATACAAGTGCTAAGTAAAAGGTAGGCTATCTACCCCTTATTTAAAGTATGGGTGGAATATGGTCAAAACTCTTGGTTCTAGTTTGATAATTAGGGACAACAAAGCCCCCTAATCCTAAGGGAGGATCTTGTTTGACTCATAACTAGAATTCCTCTCAAAGCTCAAATAATGAAAGTTATTCAACATGATGCATGGACTTAAGCTTCATAGACTTTCAAAGACTAGAAAGCTACATCCTTGATTATTCCCCTAACCCTATTAGGGATGGCAAACCTCTAGATACCCAATAGTAGTGGAGAATTCACTAAAACTTCCTACTTAAAAGCTATTAAACCTCAACTTTCAAATATTTAGTGGTATAATATCATGTGAAAAGGCTCCTTAATGCCCAAAGCCATCCTTTGTAACCTGGTTAAATGTTAGGAACAAATTATCACAGATAGAATTTGAGGTTCCAATGATCAGTTATGCACTTTATGTTGTCTTCACTCAGAAACTATCAATCATCTAATTTTCAATGCATTTATTGTGGCACTATTTGGATAAGAATAGAACAAAATATGAATTAGTGATGTCCATTTGAGACAAGGATAACATACTTATTTGGGCTGAGAATTAGTACAAAAAAATTGGGGAAAGATCAGTAGTGTCCAAGCCTTTGCATAAACTATTTTATATACTCCTTTTGGCGTAAAAGAAACCACAGACTATTAAGAAATTGTAAACCAGAGAAATATGCTCTTGCTCACAAAATTTATTGTTGGATTAGAGAAATACTAGTAGCTCACAAAGAAACTGATAGAATAAGCATCTCAATGAGAAGAAGATGGAACTTGGAAGTTGGAACGATCAATACAACCACTTTTACTAGCTGATTTGATGGTTAGATGTAAGATCATATGATGACATTTGTAGCAACCTGACTTCTGTATGGTTCTTTCATTAAATTTTGTCGGCGATTTTGATTAGGCTATTTAAAAATGCCCTCTCGCACACGAACACAATGAGCATGCCTCGTTAATTGAAATTCGGGCTACATAACATTTTATATCAAGCTCAATTTCATTTCCCCGACTCCAAAGACTATCCAGCATGTAACGAAGAGTCATTAATGAATTTACATATTTATGTATTTTTCTCAAAAGTAAAAGTCTCATATTTTTAGCTTTTAAAAAAGCTACAGTACCAAACGTGTGCATTTATATCGCTTAAGGTATAATCGGTACCTGATCAACAAGAGACAATTTCACTAGAATACACTTGCAATGATCACTTAATTACCAAAGCTTCTTTCATTTTGGAAAGTTGCCAAGTGAATTAAGTCAAAATACAGACAGATTAGAAGTAGTTAAGCGAATTTGAGAGTACCGATAATCGTTTCCCTTTCTTTTTTTTTTTGGTTCCTTTTGTCATCCAACAAACCGAAATAATAATATCATGGGAGAACAAAATACACAACAATCAGAGTGGCGCAGCGGAAGCGTGGTGGGCCCATAACCCACAGGTCACAGGATCGAAACCTGTCTCTGATAGAGTGGCTTCCATCGCTCTTTATTTTTTATGTTATTTGTCGTCGTTTGAAGTTTTCAACTGAATGTTCGTTGCTGCACTTTTGATGGGCACTGTTACCAACCTTGGTATCTTCATAACATTCGTCGTTTCACGTGTTAAAGAAAACTGGAAATTAGAAGCATCCATAAATGATAATTAAAATACTAGCGAACAAAGGGATCTTTTTTATGGGAATTCTCTCTTATTATATCCTCATCAATCGACTTCCATGCTTGTGATATGAAACTTGAACTAGAGACAAAATCATGAGGTATGAGAGGGCATTCATTCAAAGATCAATCTTAATATTTTCGTTTTTTCTCAACTTCCTATAATCAGAACTAAGTGCCAATGAAATCTTACATGGAAAAAAAAAATTTCTCCAATCCATACATCAATTGATGAGATACTCACCGGATTGCATGATTTGCATGGCCTCTAGGTCTTTGGTAAATTTTGAGGAGATAATGTCGTTACTTTCAATGCGAGCAAAGGGCCTTATATAAAGGCCTATACAAACCTTACTTCGTAAAATATTTACAAAGTAATTATCATAAATATTACAAAATATATTATTATCTAATACTCCCCCTTAAGTTGGAGCATGTAGATCATGAATGCCCAACTTGTCATACAAATACTCGATCTGTTGCGACACAATGCCTTTGTAAGTATATTTACAAGTTGGTTTTGAGAGCGCACAAATTTTGTACTAATGTTGCCATCAAGGAGTTGCTCTTGAACAAGATGGCAATCAATCTCAATATGATTGGTTCGCTCATGAAAAATTGGGTTAGAAGCTACATGCAAGGCTTTCTGGTTATCACAAAATAATCTTATAGGATGAGAATGAAATACTTCAAGTGAAGCAAGAAATGATATCAACCAAATAAGTTCACAAGTAAGTTCACAAGTGGTAATTATCATTGAGCAGTATTCAGCCTCTGCTGAAGAACAAGAGATTGTAAGTGGCGTTCTAGTCTTCCACAAGATAGAGGAACCCTCAAGCAAGACAAAATAGCTAGTGACAGATTTACGTGTAAGATGACAACTACCGCAATCTACGTCACAATAATTATAAAGTTGCAAATCATTATCAACAAGAAAAAGGATCCTTGACCAAGGGAATCCTTAATATATCGAAGAAATCGAACGGTAGCATCCATGTGATCATGGCCAAGAGATTGAAGAAACTGACATAGAGTATGTACTGAATAACAAATTTCTGGTCGAGTGACAGTAAGATATATGTGACGACCCACCAATCGTTGATAACAACTAGGATCAGTAATGAAAGGACTCTACGAAGAAGCAAGCTTATGATGTTACTCTATAAGAAACAATACAAGCTTATCACTTGTTAAACTATCCTCACCAATATCCAAGGCATACTTATGTTGATATAAAGATAGACCTTATTGGTTGTAAATAACTTCAATATCAAGAAAATATTTCAATAGACCCAAATCTTTGATCTTGAAACAAATACTCATATATGTCTTGAAGGCAATATAGGTTGTTGAATTATTACCGATAATAATGAGATCATCAACGTAAACCAAGATAGAAAGAAAAATGTCACCTTTCTTATAAGTGAAAAGAGTATGATCAACTTGGGACTAAATAAATCCATATTGACAACTTATAGGACCAATTATAAGGAGATTACTTTAGGCCATAAAGTGACTTTCGAAGATGACATACCCTTGGGTTAGTCTCATATAGACTTCTTCGTCAAGATCACCATAAAGCAATGCATTATTAACATCAAGTTAATACGACTCTCATCCTTTTATGGCCTCTATTGTAAGAAAAGTACGCACATTGACCATTTTAACAACTGGAGCAAAAGTCTCATCATAATCCAAACCTTCCACCTGATTGTTTCCACTCACTACAAGGCAAGCTTTCAAGCGTTCAATTTTACCATCTGAGTTATACTTGATCTTGTAGATCTAGTTATTACCAATTGCCTTCTTTTCAAGTGGGAGATCCTCAATAGTCCAAGTATCATTACATTTCAAAGCCTCAATTTCTTGGCACATAGCCTCACGTTAACTAGGATGTTTCATAGCTTCAAAAAAGGAAGCAGGCTCCTTATTTTCTAAAATTGCTGCAAGAAAGCTAGCATATGTAGAAGAGAATCGATCATAATTGATATAATTAACCAAATGATATAAGGAACTTGAGGTATCAAATGGAGGTGGATGTGCTGAAATAGAGGTGGATGTGCTGAAATAGGGCTAAGGCAATGGATAGTATGAGTGTGAGAAATATAATCTTTGAGATATGATGGCGGCCTTCTGTCACGTTGTGGGTGAGTTTCAACATCATCTATTGGTTTCGCAGAAGACATGGCAGAGTCATTATTGTCAGAAGGTCAACAGGCATAGAATTTGAGAGATTGGTAGAGGATCTATCATCAGTTGTGTTTAAAGAATGAATTGGTGGTAGAGATGTAGTTGTATTATGCAAAGTGGTTGGGGTTGAAGACAAAATAGAATTTCCCCCTGTCAATGAAGATTTATCCATGTACCAAATATCAGTATCGATGTAAACACCACACCAACATCTTGTTCAACAGTGTCATAAACAAGTATAGCAGGAACTAGAAATGGAAACTCAGATTCAGAACATACCACATCACGAGACACAAACAATTGTTTTGTCTCCAAATCATACACTTTCCGTCCTCTCTTTCCATGAGGATAACCCAAGAAAATACACCAATGACTCCTAGGGGCAAACTTGTCTTTAGTCTAAGGTCAGTGACGTGCATAACATAAACATCCAAACACATGAAGCTGAGAATAAAGAGGTAGGGATGAAAATAATTTCTCATATGGAGTCTTACGACAAGGCACTAAGGATGGGGTACAATTGATCAAGTGGGTAGCAATAAGTACAGATTCACCCCAAAATTCAATGGGAAACTTAGCTTGAAATCTCAATGCTCTAGCAACATCTAAAATATGTCAATGTTTATGTTTCACAAGACCATTTTGTTGAGGTATATCAACTAAAGTAGTCTGAAGTAAAATTCTATGGTCAACTTAATAACGAAATATTGGATGAGAACAAAATTCAACACCGTTATTGGTATGAATAATCTTGATAGATTTATCAAACTAATTCTTAGTCATAGCACAAAAATAACAAAGTACAGTAGCAGCTTCACTCTTATTAGACATCAAATAAAGCCACACACCACGACTATAATCATTAGCAATGCTAAAAAATAATGTGCATCGGTTAAAGTTGTTATGTGATATGTGGTGGTCTAAGGTGGCTAGAAGTGATGCTTATGGTGTTTAGGTATGATGGTTGAAGTTTTGTAAAAATTTAAATTTTCCAAGTACAAAAAAACAGACAGATTGTAAAGCGAATTTTAGACAAATAGCTTAGAATTTGAAGGTGATTCTTAAAACAAAATTGTAGAACAGGATGTGGGCTACAACTTTGATGAAGGAAATTCTTCAATTGGATCAATGGTTTAGAATTTATGGTTGGTTTAGTTCGGTTGTGTCTGGAAAGGTGTGGCAACGAAATTGAATAAGAAAATGAATGAAAAGGATGAGTGTTTTTGGAAACAAACAAAACCAATTAGTTTTTGGAAACTAACAAAACCCAAGGAAAGATAATAAATTGCAAAAGCAAATTACAAAACTTCAACCATCATACCTAAACACCATAACCATCACTTCCAGCCACCTTAGACCACCACACTCCATCAGAATCAACTCAAAACAGTCATTAGCATAAGAAATACTCATTAGAAATAGGCTAAGAATATGTTTGGCCCAAAGAAAAATGTCACAATTCTTATTCTTAGATTTAGTACCACTAGATGGAATCAGAGAAAATATACGATTCGATGGGTGACCAAGTTGCTTATGCCAAATATCACAAGAAGTAGCTCCACTTATTGCACCAGTTGTAGAAATTTTCACTAGTTTATAGTAGTAGAGCCCATTTCGAAATTCACCTACTCTAATAGGACTCTTTAATGTACAATCTTGTAACTCGCACAATTTATCGTTGAAAGTCACAAAAAAATTTGCATCGAAAATTAAATAACTAACTGATATAACATTGCAAGATAAACTTGAAACATATAAGACATGATGAAGAAAAAATCCATTTAAGACTACACAACCTTCCTTAATAGCAGCAATTTGAACTCCATCAGGCAATCCAGCAGGAGACAGATCAATATCATGGACACTAATAAGTAGGGATGATAGTTTTAGGTTGCGTAATATTTTAGTGGGTAGTTTAGTATGTGTTTAGTTGTTAAATTGAATGATTAATGCAATTTTAGGTTAGGATTGTGTTATTTAGTTAGATATTTGTGTTTTGAGTGTTTTATGAGATAGAGCATGCTATTGAGCTTAAATTTTGTGTATTTAAGGTGCCTTGATGTGTTTGTTAGTATTTCGATCAAATATCGAAGAATGGAGGAGAATCGTAGGAATTCAAAGCAAAGCCTAAGGCGGGCCACGATTGTGACAAAATGTTGGATCCCGTATTCGGAACCTAACTACTTATACATATTCCCTCAATACGTACACATGATTCCTTATGAACTCTTATCACCCGTTATAAATGTTGGATCCCGAATCCGAAAATCCAATCTCTAATCCAATATATATTTTTTTTTTAAATCTTATTCATCTTACCTCCATTTTTCATACTTAAAAACTTAGCTCGGTTCTTTAGACGGTCCAAAGTTGCTTTCTAGCAACTTACCAAATGA
>JANIHY010000009.1:2276893-2291166 GCA_027479065.1 Erythroxylum brevipes
CTCACTTCTAGTGTTTATGTTAGATCTTTTCGTCTTTGGTTTGTATAGTTCTCACTTTTCTTATCATTTTTATTACAAAAATGTGTTGCATTTTGCAACCACTACTTACCTTCTACCTTTTATTTTAATTGAGACATATGATTTATTAGAGTTCACAATTCACAAAAGTTAACCATGTTAGCATAACTTGCAACTGATACATTATTTTTACCAACATAATTACCAATAATATCTACAAGAGCATAATCCTTTCCTAAAATATGAAATCGATAATCCATAAGTTCATTGGTGTGATTTTATCTAAATTTTGGTTATAAGAGATAGAAATAGATGGTGCAAGTAATTAAATTCATTTAATATCACACGATTACATAAGTGCTTATGAATCTTAGTCAACCTCTTCCATTAGAGGTCATATATGTTATCAATAATATATAAACATAAGAGACAAGAAAGGACAAAGGAAGATAAACCAAAGCATAAACATTAAGTGATTGAAATCTTCGATACACAAGTATTTAAGAGGAATATTATGGAAATTAACATAAATTGGAACAAATGTTTGGTTATATCTAGCTAACTCAACACTCAAATGCCAATTTGTTAAGAAAAAGAGTGATTACCATTCATACACTAAGGTAGTATTTCCATAACTCTATTTAAATATGAAGTTGAGTTAACCTTAGAAAGGAATATCTTGGCTTTATTAAAGAATACTTTTTGGAAACTAAGTTTGGATTAATTGGTAATTTCCCTCCTTTATATTATTGAAAAAGGCAAGTACTTGTTTAGGAAGAGCCCATTAAAGATGAGAACCGCTTTGTTAGAGTGGATTCAAGAATATTATCAGGAGGAGTGATGATAATAATCTTATTATAAGAAGAAGGGGCAACAAACCCCAAAGTTGGGAAAGGGGACTCTTCTTTAACAAATTTTAACCACAAAACACAATTAAGAGTAAGAGAAGTACCAATAAGTTTGGATGAGAGAAGAGGCCAATTGGAGAAAGAGGAGCAATTGAAAAGAAAGCACCATAAAGAGTTTAAGGAGAGGAAGGAGAGGAGTCAACTATGGAAAACCAAGACAAGAGGTAACATTGAAGGTAAGAAAAGGATAGCTTAATAAACAAAGACAGGTGAAGAAGAAATTAAAAGAAACATAACTAATAACTTACTAGAAAAAGAATTCTTTTTTAAGATGATTAAATGAAAAATATTTCAGTTAAAAGAATAATTAAAAAACAAAAATAATTTAAAGAGATTAATACTTAACTTACAATTTTTAAATAGATTTTTTATGTTCTTTTTAAAAGATCCTAAATTTATTTCATAATTTACTGTTTCAAAATGACGTTGGAATTACTTAAATTGCATAAAAAAATCTAAATATTGGTAAATAATATTTTGAATTATTTAAATTCTACTATTTCTGAAATAATATAATCGTAAAAAAGAGGAAAACAATAACATAACAAACACAGAACAAGAGGCGTCTCGGACTTTAGCGCTCGATCGATCACGGTGTTGTTTGTGGGATGGGAATGGCAGGGCTGTGAGATCAATCCAACCTCAGTTAGCTCACAGTCTCACTATATAACACAAAACATATCCTTTTGTTTCTTTACGGTTCCTCTCTCGTTGTCGTGTTCTGTGCTGTTCTGTTGCGGTATTATTTTATCGTTTTAGTAATAGTGGTCGGAGGGTGGACGGCGGCGGATATTAGAGCGTAGGAATGGCAGAATCATCGAAGGAAGAGATTTTCCAGCTAATCAAACGCTTTGGGGCTTATCTAACCATTAAGATGTCCAATCTCTTCTCTATCTCACTTCGCAACCTGGTAAGTGCAACCCACCTCTTTTTCTTACTTGTTTTTGCCTCGATCTGTACGCCTTTTTGTTCCTTTTGGATTCTTCATGTTTCTATTCACCCTGTTAATTTTTGGCGAATTTTGTGGAGTTTCTGCGTTTATTACTGTTTAGAGATCGATAATGGGTTATTAATGAAAATACTTTTTTTTAGATATTTGATTGTTGGTCAAAATACTTTTTCTTGAAAAATACAGCATATGGTGCTGGGAAAGTTCATGAATTGTAATATCTTTGTTTTTCTTTTGGATTCAGTGATTGTTCATTTTTGCTTAACAATGTCAACTGTAAAAGGTATTATTCAATCTTTAGCGAGAGTCCGGAGACAATCACTGTCAACTAAGTTCGTATCATGATTATGAATGGGTATTTTTGTTGTATTTTATAAGGTCTAATATTGTCTATTTTGTAGCTCACCATTACCCACTTCTGTTTAGCATTCTCTCTGTTGCTCTTAACATCAACTATAATTATAGTATATTTTTATACCTGTTTCGGAAGACATTGAATTTTGAATTGTCAAAACTTAGCTTCTGGTTTCTAGGGCACGACAGTACTTAATGTTACCAGACTATGTTGCGGAGGATTCAACTTGGTAGTTTAATGCCCAGTTGCTGTTTTTGTCTGTTGCTCATAAATGGTTGTATGCACTTGTATTATTTCTTATTTAGACATCTGTTGTATTCCAGCCTTCTTAAATGATGACTTATAGACCTCCTAAATGCAAATGTATCAGTCTTATCTGTTTTTGTGGAATTGCCTACATATATCTTCTGTGAGGGGTACTCTTGATGTGGTGTCAAAATACATTTGTGATTCATTACCATTTTCTTTTTGGTGATAGGATTCTCGATCAGTTGGAGCTATAGCAGGGTTTGCTGTTGCAATTGTTTTTACCTGGAGATTGTTGAGGTCACCTGCTGGGGGTCAAAGAAGGCAACCAAAACGCCAAAGTCCCACAACTGGCAGTTCTGGTGCCACTACTCAATCGAGTCCAAGTTCAATGCCTTCTGGAATTTGTTCTTCTTCTGAGGATTTGAGGGCACAAAATGTTGTTGATGAATTCTTTCAACCCGTAAAGGTAGTTTCTTTTTCCTATGCTAAACTACAGTTCCTAGAGATACAAAGGTTGTCTATTCTTATCATTCTTTGCCCTTCCTTTTCAGCCAACATTGGGCCAAATAGTCAGGCAAAAATTAAGTGAAGGGAGAAAGGTGAGAAACACTGTTTTAGACCTATTTTGATTATTGATTGGATATTTCTTTGCCTGCCTGCTGCCTTTTTTGTTAGCATCAGTGGAGGTGATATACTTCTTGATTTGGGATTATTTTATAAATCATGGGTCTGAGTACTTATTTGGTGGATCTGGGGTGACAGACAACTTTATCTATTTTGTGCTATTAGCTTAATCATTCTATTTGTTGGTTGCATTTTATTAACAATGAGAGTAAATGTTTCTTCATATAGTTATAATACATACTATAATAGGATACAACAAGGAAACCCAACTGTTAGGATTGACTGATTCTACCCAAATGAACCACATAAGTTTTCTTATGGACAGTTAGTGAGTTCCTTTTGTAGAACAGAAAGGCTCATGTCCTAGTTGTAGTGCTTAAAACGATGCAATATACAATGTTTAAATATTTACAGATTTTGAATCTCATTTTTTAAGCATAGATTATGTAAAAATGCAATATGGGGGCTTTGGATAAGAGAGGCAGTATTTGGTAGACCATCTGTAATCCATTACATGGCGTACTGTGGAATTTCTGACTTACTGTGGAATTTCCTTGCTGTTGTTTAACTATGCATAACTGGATGCAATACGACTAATTTTTAATCATACTGTGTATCTAAATCCCTGTGGCATCAAGTGTATTTCTCTTGTTAAGTCTAGTTTCTTCAACTGCTATCTGAAGGTTATTTTGTGCTAAAGTAAGCAATCTAACATGTAGAAACATATTTCCTTGTTCTGCTTTTGCAGTCTTTTTCATTTTTGATATTTATGATTTAGTACTTCCAGGATTCTATATTATTTATGGTTTTTTGAGGTATCGATGTGCCTTTCAAAGCAATAAGCACACATGTTTCTCTTCTTAAGAAAATGATTGCTTTTGAGGATCCCATGGATTTATTGTTGTTCTGTGTAGGTAACATGTCGTCTGCTTGGAATCGTCCTTGAAGAAAGTACTCCAGAGGAGCTTCAGGTCATGAGATAATACTGTTTTTAAATTAAATTTATTGTTGAATGGGGTTTGGATAGACTAACATGATTTGTCTTACAAACAGAAACAAGCAACTGTGAGGTCCTCTGTGCTGGAAGTGCTCTTGGAGATTACAAAATTTTGTGATCTCTATCTGATGGAAAGAGTTCTTGATGATGAAAGTGAAGTGCGTGCAGACACCATATTTAAACAGTATTTTGTTGTTACTTTTGGAAATTAATTTTTTTCTGTCTTCTGTTGTTTGTGATGCCCTTCATCATGTTTCTCAAGAAAGTGTTTCATGTCACATTGTGCTTGGCATCTTGATGCACAATTCTATCTTCCAGGATATGCAGTCAGTTATGGGCCTGCCTGAGTGTGCCATTTTTCATGAACTAAGCTTGACGTCTCACTGTTTTTTATATACATTTGGTACTTGGTCTCTATTTTTTTCCTAGCAGGTGTATTATGAGGATTTATTATGCTTTTTTGTGTTATATTAGTTCACATGTTAGTAGAGTTGTTTCAAACATATGAAATCAGTACTATGAAAATCTGTAGTTCATCTGCATTTAGTATATATGGTTAACCTGTGCTTCTTGATCTTATCAGTACTGGATTGCTTCACACTATTTTGTACTTGATGAATAACAAGTAGCAGTGAGATTATGGCCTATTTCTAAATTTACAACTGCAATAGGTCTTATTCTACCATGTCGTGACTCTTATTGTGTTGAATCCCTGTATCCTTTCCTTCTACCTCAAATTGGTCAATTTCATATGCTTCGTATGATCTTTGCTCATGTTGATTAGTTGTTGCCTAAAATGTAACTGAAAGTAATTTAATTCTGGTTAATGAGGTCAACTCACTATAGTGGTGTAGCTATTTATTTGTGTCTAGCTTTTTTTTTTCCTTATTTTGTGCGATAGTTGTTAATGACTTGGATTGTTACAAGTTCTTGTCTTTTCTTTGTTCCTTCAATTGATTGATATATAAATAATTTTTTTCCTGTAATATTCTATACAGCAAAAAGTTCTTGCAGCTCTGGATAACGCAGGTGTTTTCACTTCTGGTGGCTTGGTGAAGGATAAGGTAAGTCAAAAGTTGATCATGCAGAATACAGATACACATTCTTAGGTTGTTTTATTGAGTTCGTTGCTTCAAAACTTTGTTGTCAGATATGGTGTTGCTCTAGTTAGGCATATGAAGCTTTCTTTTAGTAAATTTGATTGAGCATAATTTGTTTCAATCCATTTCATTTTATGCTGCTGGTGCTTGGAAACTTTTAGGTAATGTCTCAAAAATTGAGCTTAGAGATGCTAAAATGACCCTTTACTGAATTTGAAAAGCCTCATGTGTTGCAAAGTTATCACACTCATTTACTTATTTGAGTTTTGATCAGTGTTTACATAATGAAATCAACTTTGCTAAAATATTTAATTTGTGCATTGTTTCCAAAACCTTCCATACCCGACTCAAAAGACTTGGTTTTTAATTGTAGAACATTTCTCATTTGTTTGTATGTTCCCCTTACGTCTATCTCGTAAGTCTGTAAATTATCTTATTTGTCTATTTTCTATAGCAACATATTCAATTAGTTATTTTTTTTCCTGTTTACCTCTTATTCAACTTTTAACTCTTCAATGTTTACGTTTTGGCACTTGATGATTTGGGCATATTTTCAAAACATTGGTTTTGACACTTGTACATTATTGATGTATTATATATATTACTTTTCTGGATGGCCTGAAAAATGCTAATTGATCTAGACACTGAATGGAACCATTTGTACCGGGTACCGGGCTGCAGAATGACCTAATGTTATGTAACAGCAGATAGAATGAAATTTTTTAACTACATAGATTGATCAACAACAAAAAGCTGCAATAATAGAATATAAGTCCAGCGAGAGAGGATGCTGCTTTCACCAAGCATTTAAAGAGTGTCCACAATTTGAACAATTGAGTAATTAAAATTTGACGAGTATTTGTATTACATTCTCCTGTAATGTTTTCAACTGCAAGGCTAATGTAATCTGTTGTCCAGAGTTTTCGAAGCAATCTTTATATGTGTTTTCTTTTATGTAAATTGAGTGGTAAAGTTAATTGCTTGATTGACTTCATACCTTGGAGAACTCCCATTTTTGCCATAAAAAGTATCTACATGCCAACAAGAAATTGTTGCAAATTTGGTTCTGCATGAAATTCCAAGAGAGATGCTTTGAATAATTGAATACATGTAATTATGGCATATCAGTTCCTTCCTCCTCACTTATCCTTCTTTAGAAAGATTGATTGCTAATATGATAGCTAGGGGTGCAGTAAGGATTCTGTGTTGGCATCCTTTCCAAAGAGGTTTATTATTGGTTTTGTTGGGCAAGAAAGCTTGCTAGAAAAAGTTGATGTTAATTGCTTGCACGCACACGCACACGCACACGCACACACACACACAGAGAGACAGAGATATGTATATGCTGAAACAACTTGCGTATTCTTTTACATTTTCCTCTTTAACGCCATCATGTCTTAAGCCATGAAAAATGCATGTGCAGGTCCTCTTTTGTAGTACAGAGACTGGCAGATCATCTTTTGTCCGTCAACTGGAGCCAGATTGGCATATTGACAGCAATCCTGAAATCATCATGCAGTTAGCTGTATATATGCCTTAAAACGCTTATCTATTTACATCATTTGTTTTCTTATTAAGATTTACCGATTCTATGATGTTTATACACCTTTAAACATTTTTCTATTTAACTCCGTTGTTTTCTCTCGAAGGTTTACTGTTTCTGTTTGTATTTTGGTTTGTAAACGTAATGACTCGAACGTTAAGTTTTGGTTTCTTTCTTTTTTTTTTTTCTTAACAGAGGTTTATCAAATATCAGCTACACGTCTCGCACACAAAACCTGAACGGGCTGCTGCAAATGTTTTCAGCTCTCCATCATTGGAACAGTTCTTTGGATGCATGTGATGCTACAAGTGGTAAAACGTGCAAATATAATTTTGGAATCTACGGTATATTGGTCTCTCTGTTCCAACTGATTATATAGGACTGTTCTTTAGCCACACTCCTCCAGTTGTTGGGTTTCTCAGGAAAAGTTGTATTCCGTTAACCATTTCATGGTCGATGTTTCTATTAATTTGAAGCCTGTGCATTAGGTTTGTTCACATTGGAGTTTAGACTGAAAAGTTTAATTCATGTTTGTAATATATCGTTTTGTGCAATAATTTTGGAGCTCAAGACAATTTGTAAGGGAATGGTCTTATCTCGTGACACATGGCTTTTCTTTTTCTCTCTTTAGATCAACTAGTGCGTGAAGGCAATAGAGTTTTCCGGCTTTGATAATAGAACTTCAAAAAATCAATCTATAGACGAGTCTTTAGTTTTTGGTTGTCTTGGCAAATCGTTTTGGTGTAGTTTGACGTGTGTATTTACCAACTTATTATAGATGTCTTGAATTGCTTTTTTTAGTGTTCAATTTTTTAAAGATAAAACAATGGATTAATGCTAATCAACAAGAGGCAGTAATCCAGATTAGGCAATGGTCACTTATGCTGACAGGAGTAGTCTTTAAAATAATTATGATTTTTCAAACTAGTTTTTTTGTTTCAAGTAATAAAATAAAAGATTAATTAATTAAAATTAATATAAAAAAATTAAATCAACTAAATTTAAATATGAGAAAGTCTAAGATTATCAAATTCTGATTTAAAAAATGATCTCTGATTATTGGTTTAAAGATAATATTTTTATAATTCAAGCAGTTAGTTCGAAACATATTAAGATAGTCGTAATTATTCTCAAAATTTTCTAAATTAATTGGTCTAAATTTAATATTCAAACTAAAATTTATCATTTATTGTTGAGTGATAACATTTCATATCAAATAAACGATAGCAATAAATTGTGAAAAAGAGTAAACCCTACATTTGTGATTGATTGATCCATTTTGTTTTTTTTTTGTTTCCAAAATTTTGTAAATATGAGCCTTTCAATTTTTCTATGGCTCATGAAGAATTCGATTCGCTTATGATTTTGCTTCCGCTTTATGATTTCCGAATTTGATTCGTTTTCGTTATGTGATTCCGTTATGTGATTCCAATTGGGGTCCGGTTTTGAGATTGGGTCTCAACATTTTGTGGTATCAGAGCAAGTGTGAAAGTGTTAAGTTTAAGAAGTTGGGTTTTCGGATCCAACAATGAGAGTGTCTCTTAGTTTTGGCTCTTTCAACTAAGGTAAAATTCTACAATATTTCTTTTCCTTTTCCACCAAAGGATCTTGCTAACCAAGTTGTCCAAGGAGAACAAGTGGTAGATTGGATTAGTTAAGGATACAATAGTAAGGAGAGGATACAATAACAAGGAGAGGATACCATAACGAGGAATCAAAGTTGTAGCTAAGGAGTCAATAAAATTTCTACCATCTTTGATGTTATTTATTTTTTCTAATATCGTATTATGTATGGATTAAACATATTGATTTGGTGATTATGCTTTCGTTACGTTTTGATTTCGATTTTTTTTTTGAAATCTACCATTTATCCAAATCTAATATGCTTTTATTTTCAATCCAACAGAAAGTTAGCCCATTTGAACCTCTAGGTTGTGAATAGAAGAGGCATGATTTTCTATTACTTGCTCAAACTTCCCTTCTAGTCTCTTCTGGGCCTCTTCCATATTCATAAGCTTTTCTAAGATCTTGTCCAATTTAGAATCTCATAAACTGGGCTCATCTTATTGAAATCCTAATAGGTCTTAATATCCCATGTGAGTCCTTGCATTATTAGACCAACAAAAATTTGGGTGGTTCTGCCACCCCATATTGTACGTATTCAAATAAGGATGATTACTTCCCTAACCAAATTATGCTTCATTGAAGTTTAATTGCATCACATTTTTTCCCTGGGAAGAAATCAAATGTGATATACTTCACATCCTTGTTTCATTTCTTTGAATGGAGAGAGCAAAATGGTTGCTAGGACTCCTTAGTAAGGTTGTCGATTTTACTCTGCAATGTTGTCACTAAATTTGTCGTAATCATTCCTTCTATATTTAGGAAGGTTGAATGATGTCTACTTCATTTCAATGTCTAAAGTCAACTATTGTTTACCATCTCTTCAAACAAATTGTGTGCGGCTTCCACTGGTGGTCGTGAAATTCCTAGATGGTAGGCATTGAACCTTGGACTCATAAAGTCCATAAGGGTTCTTTGCTCTCCATGATGTATTTCCTCCATCATCGTTTTTTCTATCTCTTATTGGCATTTAACTTTTCAGATTCTTCATTATTACCTTGTGATATTCAAATTGATGTGTCTTCTACTTTACACCCAACTTCCTCCTCTCTCTCTCTCTCTCTCTCTCTAATTTCTTGTGATTACATACCACAATCACAAGAAAGGGAAATAATTCTTTAAAAAAGGAATTCAAAAAGTCCTAAACCAATTCCCCGATAACAATGTCAAAAACTTATTGAGCAAGTTTTATCAAATGTAAAACCCCCAATATCTATAAGTATACGGATCGTAACTTGTAGTATCAAAGGTGTCAATCTAATGAGGAAATATTTAAAACTAAGTCTAAAAGATGATTAAAATAAAATCATAAAAATTAAAACAACTAAATCAATTAAATAACAAATGAGCTATTACAAATATGTGAGGAAAATCAAGGATGAAGCTTCAGATTTATTCTATCGTTATTTTGTTTCTTAAACCCCTATTGATTCAATTATATGTTGATTCTAGATCTTTGGAGGGATTGAATACTTTTTCTCAAGACCTAATCAATTAACCTTAATTGAATCTAAAAACTCCAAAATTGCAATCTCTCAATTCACAACTCTTTTCCTAACAATTTCAATTAGTTCTGATGTGATCTATCAAATAACCAAGTTCTCACACAAGATCTCTCTTCTAATTTTGATTGATTTCTTAAGTATGTGACATATTAATCTACCAACTCTCATTGTGAAAATTAATCAGATTACTTTTGGTTCACTCTCTCGATTTATCACCAAAGTATAAGATGCACTATTAACACAACACAGAAATTTTGTTAAATCAATTGGAATCAAAGTCACAAAATAATTCAAGAACAACCCTAATCTGGAATTTTAAAACATAATAAATGTAAAGAACATCATCAAATTCAGTTCATACATCAATAATAAAGTATATTTAGGACAAGGAACCCAAAGCCTAATAGGGAAAAGTTAATTCCACAATTTTGATCCTTTAGGAGATTTATACTGTTAATGTTATAACCACTAAAGGAAAGGAAGTGAAAATTTCAGATAACCTTGAGGAACAGGATAGGGTGATTGAAATGCAAAGGCTGAACTTGGTGAACAATATGACACTAGTCTCGATCTCATTTACACTCAGTGCTAGTTTGAAATAGATGCCATAATCATCTTTTAAACCCTATATTTCACCCGTTCCATATCCTTATCGGATGAAAAGGAAGGATCAGAACAAATTTAAAAAATTCCAATATATTTTCTAGAAGTTGCACATGAATATCCTTTTTATGAAGCATTAGCCTATATGTGACCTTATGCAAGTTTTTAAAGGAAATCATTGCCAAGAAAAATAAGTTTTAGTATATTATAGTATCTTTAATTAAGGAGTATATTGCAATATTGCAAAACAAACTACCTCCAAAGTTAAATCATTTAAGGAGTTTTATTATTCCATTTTATTTTCCAATGAACATATATTGCCCAAGCTCATAGAGCCTACAATATAGAGAGAAACTAAGATAAAACTTAAAAAATCCAAGTCATAGAAAACTCGAATCTTCCAACAAATCTCTAACCAAGTTTCAACATTTTCTCGACATAACTCAGTAAATCAAAATCTATAAACAAAAATCTCAAATCATCAAGTAGAGGCTCATTTACACATCAAATAAGCTATTTAACAAGTAAGGAAAAGTCAGACACACACCAAACACCTAAACCTTAGAATACCCATAAATCAAAAACTCAAAAAGTCTAGACATTAATTCCTTCAAGCCCCCTTTTCTTTTAAAATAAAAAACATCAATATGCTTCAAAAGTGTAAAACATATAGTCCATGTGTCCCTCGAAGAAATTCAGGCCTGACCTTATTCTTCGCCACATTGTCTCTGTCATCAATTATCTGGTTAGTTGCTTCCTTCAAAGCAACCAACTGGCCAGACAATTTCTTTTCTACCAGTAACTAACTGTAAATCTATACAATTTTTTATCTTAGCTTCATTGCATCCTTGTTATTATTTTTTAGGCTCATTTTGAAGGTTTTCTTCTACCACTAAGTTTGTTGTTAGATCATCCGGATAAAGGGTCCCTCTTTCCATAATCGTGACCTTCTTTCCATCTCCAAAAGAAACATGGCCATCCATACAACTTTGAAAATCCATCAAGTAGCTTCTTTCACCCTTTCTAACCCAAGTATTCTTTGGTAACATTGGTTGCTACTAAAAGTTCATCGAGGAATGTCTAGAATTCAGTTTTGAGCCTTCTGAAATATTATTTATAACAACTTGTAACAATTCAATCTTATATGTTTATTTACCTCACAAAAGTGACATGTAGGCATAAAATTTTGGTTCCTCTTTGAAGTTTCTCCTTTAACAAATTTAGCTTCACCATTTTTCCCATTATTAAACATAGAACATATACCTTTATAACCAACACTTGAACATCTCCTTTGATCTTACCAATTCCCAACAACTGTTTTAACTTTTCGGAACCTCAATTTAACATACTTATTCCTTTTTCAGTGTTGTCTAACTTTAATGTTATTTCATCAAGCTCATCTTTTCTTGGCAACAACTTCTTCTCTAGATCTTGAATGATATTATTCATGGTAGAATTTTCTTTCTTTAAATTCTCATTCTTTTTATAAGTCTGCACGCATTTTACATACTTTAATTTATAGACCTTGTAGATTTTTTGAATTTTGAGTCATTGTCATTACTGTCACAATCTGAATTTGAGTTTAGAATAGAAACTTCATATTTTTTTCATCAGTTTCTTCGATGGTTGCTACTAAGGAAGCAACTGGGCTTTTATTGTTTAAAGCAACCAATGTTGCATGATTATTCACAATTTATTTTTCACTGCTATACTCCCTTTCATTTCATTTTCACGTCAAGTATTAGTGTAAGACTTCCCTTTTTCTCCTTTTAAGAGTATTAACACATTTTTCTTACATATGTTTGAAACCTTAACATTCATGATATTATATCTTTGTTGCTTTTGTTTTTTGTTTGGAGTTATTGTTAGAAGGACTCCCACCATTCTCTTTGAACTCAAGTCTATCTTTCTTCACCTTCCTTAGCCACTTATTGAAATTTCTTATCAATAACATCATATCTTCATCCTCATCAAAACCGTCTCCTAAATCATTCAAGGTTTTACCAACCTCGACTTGTAATGCCAATCCTTTGTTCTTCTCACCCTTATCTCTCAACAAATTCATCTTAAATTTTATAAGAATGCCAATTAACTTATACAAAGATAATTTATTGATATCATGGGCTTCTTCGATGGCTGCAATTTTTGATATGGTTCTTGGTGGCAGTGATCTTAAAGTTTTCTTAACAAGTTTTATATTCAAATACTTCTTCCCAAGTTGATGTGCTTGGTTGGCAATATCATGCAACCTCTCATTGAAGTCTCCAACAGTATCACTTTCATCCACCTTAAGCTCTTTAAATCTGGCGGGCAATATTTGAAGTTACAAAACTATCACTGATTTTGATCCCTCATGTATTGTTTGTAATGTGTCTCATGCTTCTTTCGTTGATTCACCTGCATAAATCATACTAAAGCATCCTTCATCAACAGTATTGAACATTGCATGTAATGCATGAGAATTGCCAAGCGCTCTCTTTTCTTCAGCTCTTGTCCATTCAGATGGATCTTTAGGTATTGTTTCATTCTTTTCATCAATCGTCATTAGATATATCTAGCCATTCAACATTGAATTCCACACCATGGTTCCTTGCGCTTGAATGAATACTTTCACTATTGATTTCTAAGCAGGGTAATTCAAACCATCTAGTAACAGAGGCCTAATGATTGATGCCCCTTCTCTTGCAATCATAATTGCAAAACATGAATCTACACCAAATTAACGCACCAAGTTCTAATTCGATGAATCTTGCTCTGATATTAATTGAAAATCTAAAAGAAATAGTTTCACAAAAATTCTTTTTCAGCTACAGTTATATGAATTGTATACATGGTTGTTTGATATAAAGCAACTGTGTTAGCAATACTGTGTTAGCAACTGTAATTTTTCTAACACAAACAAAAACAGAAAAATAAAAGCAAAAGCAAAATAAACAAATCAACACTCACGATTTGGTAACGCAGTTTAGCTTATATTGCCTACGTATGTGGAGCCCTCACCTATCTTAATCGCTTTAACAAAAGACAACAATAGTTTTACTCAATGCTTTACAGAGCCAACTCCTCTAACAATGTGGCTTTTCAACGAATGATTAGGAAGTTGTCCATCAAGAAATATGTTGTACACATTCAATATCGTCACTGGAGCATCCAATGCATAACAGCCAGAAAACGCCTCAAATAAAAAAATGTTTCATCATGAAATGTAATAAACACAAGAGTTGCAACTATGCAAAAACTGTTAGAGTTTTTCACTAGATAAACAACAATGAAGATAGCCCAGAAAAGTCACATAACCCTTAGAGAAAAATACTCAAAAAAATGGACATAATCACAAAAATATCAGCTCACAAAAAATAGTTTTTGATCAATGAAATTCCAATTGTCAAGTCACCATGTTGTGTACGTTTTCCCTCACAAATCAACCTTGAAAATTCACACTCTAAGTAGATAAAACCAGTTGTCCAGTATAGATAAAATCACCAAAAAATCAGCTATCTTAGATAGCCATTATCCCCAAAATAGGTTGTCAAGAAGAGTTCGAAAATCACCAAAACTCTACATCTTATCTTAGTCAAAATATGGTGATTTGATTTCAATTAAATCCTATTATAACTAGGATTTTTATCCCAAATAAACATCATCTTCGAAGAGTCCCACATAAGGTAGAATATTCAGCAAAATAATATTCTTCAAATAATCAAATATGTCTAATTATAAATTATGCCCAAAATGTATTAACCCATATCTTGACTTTCAAAATTAGAACTATTAATGATATTGATGTTATGACCATATT
>JANIHY010000009.1:2344783-2360006 GCA_027479065.1 Erythroxylum brevipes
ATGTTCTTATTCCTAATAGGAATAGGGATTAGGTTTTCTCTATAAATAGAGAAACTTATGTCTCATTAGATAAGAGATGAAAACCCTAACCACTAGACCTAGTTGTTCGTTCTTCTTCCGAGAGAAAAATTGTGCTGCGTTCAAAAAGGGTTTTAGAATGTGCTAGCACACATTAGCCACTGTCTGGATCGTTCATCCTCGTGTGGATACCGGTAGAGGACGTTCGCGCACTGCAACGTCTACAAATATGAAAAAGAAACAAATACCAATCTGCGTCAAGAGGTAATTTCGTACGTGTTATAATTTTCGGTTATACTTCTTGCTGTGTAATATGGTCTATTCCGCTACGTATTGTAAATACCCGAGCCATAGGCGATTCAACACAAGTGAGTACTGAAACCCTTATAATTCAAAAAAATACGACCTTGAATCATGTTATGCACTAAAATAATATGCAACATTAGATCTGATCCAAGCACCATTTGATACTAATTTAATTGTGCCTTCATAAAATTATCATGGTTTTGTTGCATTGGTGTTCATATTATAATTATGTATGTTCATTAAAACTATTTATGTTAGTTTGAAGTGGTTAATTAGAACAGAAAATCTATTCTTAAATTTTAAGGTTTGATTTATTTTGAATTTGTGATTTGTGTAATTTTTATGATTCCACCTTCAATGGAGTGCGCTACCTTATAGATGATGTATTTATGCCTAAACATAGTTATACTAAATTTTGTTCATTTTTGACAGAGAAAACATGAAACATAATGATACAAACGTATGACAGTGTAAATCGAGAACTTATGTTTTTATCACGTTGGAGTTTAGTTTGGACCCATTTAAAGGGAATATTCATAAATAGATCATAGAAGTCGTGAATGTACTGAAATATGTTTTTTAGACATAACCGAAAGGAATATTTAGATTATGATTTGTTTCTCAAATTTTAAAGAGGAAACGAAAATAATTCGTATGTCCAGAGTGCCAAAAAATACATATGCTTCTAGTGCTAAGGATTTATGTCATCTAACACAATCTAAGATAAGTATTTAACCTACTAATTTATTACGTGTATTTATCCATTAAATATGAGATAATATTTTAAACCTTTTTCTATGATGCATTAAGCTTTTTAAAGTAACATTCTAAATGAGATACTGTGCATTCCCTCATCTTTTCCTGTGAATCTGACCTAACTGGGTCAACACTTCCATCTCAACTTCCGATCGTGACCTAACTGGGTCGACACTTTCTTCTCAACTTCTGATCGTGACCTAACTAGGAATGGCCTACTGTTCCTTTTTTCCGCAAATCGTGATTAGGAATCGAATTGTAACAACCTCCGAAACTTTCAATGTCCTTGTTGACAAGTAGTATTTAGATATATTTAATTAATAATTACATTCCAACAAAGAACATGAAAAGCTCACATGTCGACGTGGTCTGAAACGTGCGTAGGGGAAGTGCCCACCTGACACATTATACGAAAGAAGAAATGATCTCATCTCGTCTCCGCTCTCTTTCGTCGTATCGGTCAGAAACAGACATCGGCATTCGGCACTCAGAAGAAGCAAAAAGGTTTATAATTGTAATTATAATAATTATTAAAAAAGAAGAATCAAGCCACCACCCGGCAGGCACATCATCATCAACGTCAACGTCAACATGTTCGAACACCGAAAAAGGAAGTCTTTCCTTTCCCTCTCTACCTCTAATCCTAACTCTCCTCTTTCCGTCTCCACCAGAATGGCCAGTCCCAAATTCTCAGTACCTTTGCCGCACAACCGTCTCAAAGACGTGCTTTTGCTTCTCTCTATTGTCTTCATTATTTACCTTTTCTTCCACACGCCTCCTACTCTCCCACGCGCCGTCATAGATCCTGTCTCTCCATCTTACGCAGCCTCCTCCCGCCACCACCTCGTGTTTGCCATCGCCTCATCGTCCGCATCATTCGTTGACCGGATACCTTATCTCAAACTCTGGTACGACCCCGACACCACGCGGGCCTTCGTGTTTGTGGACGGCGCTCCGGCGGGATTCGCGTCAGACCCCACCCTTCCGCCTCTGATCGTCTCCGAGGATACTTCTCGCTTTCCGTACACCTACAAGGGCGGGCTGAAATCGGCGGTTCGCGTGGCGCGTGTGGTGAAGGAGGTTGTGGAGTTGAATCAGAGCGATGTGAGGTGGTTCGTGTTCGGCGACGACGACACATTGTTTTTTGTGGACAATTTGTTGGAAACGCTGTCTAAGTACGACCATAACGAGTGGTATTATATTGGGAGTAACTCGGAGAGTTATGATCAGAATTTGAGGTACTCGTTTGATATGGCATTTGGCGGTGGAGGTTTCGCTATAAGTTATCCATTGGCTAAGGCTTTGGCCAGAGTTCTGGATTCGTGTTTGATAAGATACGCAAACTTGTACGGTAGTGATGCGAGGATTTTCTCATGCTTGGCGGAATTGGGTGTTACGTTGACCCATGAACCTGGGTTTCATCAGGTACGCTTTTTTTTTTTTGGGTCCTTTTTTGTTACCATTTTTGAGTTTATGTTGGTACTGAGCCTTGGGATGCATTTGATTTGACCAGGTTGATATGCGGGGAAGCCTGTTTGGGTTGCTGTCTGCACATCCCGTATCTCCCCTGGTGTCTCTTCATCATTTGGATGCGGTGGATGCAATATTTCCTAGTATGAATAGGACTCAAGCTATGCACCATCTTTTTGAAGCTGTGAGCAAGGATCATGCTAGGATTTTGCAGCAAACTGTTTGCTATGACCGCAAAAATTCATTGACCGTCTCAGTCGCATGGGGCTATTCGGTTCAGGTGTTTGAAGGGAATGAGCCGCTTCCACACCTTATTTTACCACAGAGAACGTTCAGGCCATGGAGGAGAAGCAGAATGGGTGACTTCAGTCGACTCATGTTCAGTGTGAGGGAATATCCTAAAAATCCTTGTAAAAGGCCAGCTGTCTTTTTCATGGAAAAGGTGTCTCTTATTGATAATGGCATTTGGAGTACTTACAGGAGGCAAAAGGAAGAGGATTGCTCTAGGGCTAATGCTGTAAACAACCTTGATCATATTAGAGTGTTCACACACAAACTAGAATCGCATGCTGGACAGGTACCACAAATTTGAAATATGAATTGTGCTATTAATAACTATTGATAGGGAAAATTTGGCAATTATTTGATGGCATTGCCATTCGTATCCCAGATGATTGCTTCCCGTCGACAGTGTTGTGATGTGTCTCGATTCAATGAATCTATGGTTGTTAGCATTAGGCAATGCGGCATAGATGAGCTGATTTCGATGCATTAATAGTTTTCTTCCTTGGAGCTGTTCTGAAATGCACTCAAGCATAGAGCTCTCTCACTGAATTAATGCTGTTGCTTAATGGTAAGTTATTGCTTCTGAACTCTCCCAGACAACTTTGCGAGCTTTCCTTTATTCTAATGTAAGCTTTTTGTTCACTATTCCCAAAAATTGTGTCGACATGTTAATATCCAAATTCAATATAGGATGTAACATGAGATCAGAAACTTTGGCTTGCCTTTAGGGTATGCATCTTGTATAATGAGCTGTCCGTGTTTTCTTCTTGAGTTATCCTGACAGGCCTTGCAACTCCTATGTTTTTCTGAAAGAGAAACTTGATTAGAGCTCTGAATTTTAAGCCATGGACTCGTTGTTAGCAGTTTATTCTTAAAGCTTTCTTGTCCATTTGCTGCTTCAATTTGGATGTGACATTTTCATAGCAAATTTATTTGACTGTGAGAATAGTAGCCTTTTTCTTACCTTAAGGATGGAATCTGGATTCTACTTGCAATGAGCTGTTATCTGCATCTTTCTTTTATCTTTGAATCTGTGTTTCTCGCACACATACACATAGACGTGTTACATAAACTGTGCTACGCAAGCAAACTGTGATGGGAGTTGATCCTGAAGGATGTGCATAATAAAATTAATACCTGGGAGTGTCAAATTTTGGGTTTCTCCCCAAGTGTGTATTTGTACTTTCAATTTTATTTTATCTTTTCTTTTCCCCAAGTCTGTGGTCCTTCTAGGAGAGAGTCTTTACCACAAGATGTTCCCTTGTCTTATCTGTGTTACTTTGATGTTGCCTGCTGTAGCATGTTAAATGAAACGACAATCTTAAACTGCCTGGACAAATTTGATGAATGCTCTTGTTAGTATGGCATTTCTTCCTCTGCGTTTTCATTATATCTTCATTCTTTACATTGTATGACAGTTTCTTACTGGAAGTCTGTGGAAGATTATGTTGCCATGCAAAGGATTATGTGAAAGAGGGAACAAAATCTCTGAGTGAAAAATACTTCTATTCTGGTTACAAGGGTATGTTTCTTGCCTTCAGAAAAGGTGCATGGACAAAAGATGCTATAGCATTTGTTAGTTTTAAGGCATCAAGCTGATTTCTTGCAAATGAAAATGGGAGTCGGAGGAAACAAACTGAGATTGCTGCCAGCGAACTGTCCAGTTGGTTATCTAACATAGAAAGGAATGTGAAGGAAGGAGAGTCCAGAAATATACTGTAAATGATGATTGCCATTTCTATCATGGATGAAGATCTGATCCAGTAGATACTGTGTTTATATTCGGTTTGTATATATTTGAGCTGACGAAACATTAGAGAGCATAGTGGTTTATGATATTTTTTTGGATTGCTAACCAACCAGCAATTTTTATAATTGTTCCAACAAGTTTTAGCTTACAATATTACTCATAGCATTTGATTTATTGCTTCTGAAAATCTTGTGGCAGCTTAGGTCACAAATATATGGAAAAACAGAAGATTTGAATAGCAGAGGCTGTATCATCTCTCATTTTGGTAGTTGAATGTATCAAATTTTGATAGGGGACTTTGAATAGATTGTAATGTACTGTGAGGTTTATTGAATATATGGAAAAACAGAAGATTTGAATGGTAAGAGGCTGTATCATCTCTCATTTTGGTAGTTTGCTGTATCAAATTTTGTCAGGAGACTTTGAATAGATCATGATACTCTGAGGTTTATTGCAAATGAGATGCAGAGGTAACGAAGATGTATACCGTTGTGCATAATCGGGCATCGTTCTTTTAACGGTGGATGCTTTCGACGGACGTATAGAGTAGAGGTGAATTCATTTGTGTAACATGAACGCGATTGTTAAAAATAGATTAATGTGCCTAATGTAATGTCCATTAAAACGGTTCGGCCGTCGAGATCGTCCGTTCTCGGGCTTTGGTTTCCTAGTGAAGCACATCATGAGACCATGTGCATTGTGCACTTTGCTTGATTTTGACACAAACTCCCGGTTTTTGTGGCTTTCTCGGGGAACCGATCTTCTGTTATTCTTACCAAGCTTTCCTGTTCTCTTGACACAAACTCCCGGTTTTTGTGGCTTTCTCAGGGAACCGATCTTCTGTTACTCTTACCAAGCTTTCCTGTTCTCGGATTCACTTTCTTTACTAATGACCAGGGCAAGCTTTCCTGTTCTCTTTATCATCTAATGTAATAAATTGAATGATTGAGAAAGTACCCTTCCGTAATAACGCACCCTCCTCTTAAGAAAGGCAAGAACTCTGACTGCTACTCAATTTCCTTTTACTCGTTAAAATGGCGAGGACTCTTCATCCGTACTGCCACATGTATCCAAAGGGTCTTTGTCATCGATTAGTTGTCTAACAAAATCTAATAACAACCAATAAGATTTGCTTTCCCTGTTCCGCTTTTGTGTGGTCAGCTAGATGGAGTCCATTGTCAACAATCATTTGACTTGTAAGAATTAGAACCACCCACTTTTAAGCCTTTGGTTGAAAAAACAAACCAGAGCCTTTCTCCTTGTGCAAACGTAACTAACGCGATCTGTTCCTACTTGCTTTCGCCTCAAATTGCGCCAAGAAATGGTAAAGTTTATGTATTGCGAGTTTGACAATGTAATAGTTGTACTACGCAACCTCAGCCAAGCACAACCCCTTGACCCTCTTCACCTTGCTCGCCTCCTTGGAAAATGCAGTGTCTACAGTCACCTAGCAAATCCCAGTTACCTTCTCGTTTGTCAAACCTCGTCATAGTCGTATCTTCTGTTTGTTTAGTATACCTTCTTCTGTCACTCATTCTGGTAGGTAGTTCAAAGTACATAGATCTCAGCTCTGTTGCATCAGGAGATGTATACGATCCAACAACCCTTGAGCATATTGTTTTTGGGATTGCTTCGAACGAGAATTCATGGCCCAGGCGCAAGGAATATGTTAAGCTCTGGTGGGAACCTCGGCAAATGAGAGGGTGTGTGTTTCTAGAGAGCATGCCAGAAGATATAAGTTCATACAATGATAACAGTTCACTTCCTCCCGTTTGTGTTTCCGCTGATACCTCAAGATTTCGTTATACTTTTCGCAATGGTCTCCGGTCAGCTATTAGAGTGGCTCGTGTGGTTGTTGAGACTGTGGCACTCAATCATTCTAATGTGCGGTGGTATGTTTTCGGAGATGATGACACTGTTTTCTTTCCGGAGAATTTGGTGAAGACTCTTTCCAAGTATGATCATGGGCTTTGGTACTATTTAGGGACTAATTCAGAGATTTACGAGCAGAATAGGGTTTTTGGGTTTGAAATGGCTTTTGGTGGGGCAGGATTTGCCATAAGTTATCCACTGGCAAAAGTCTTGGCAAAAACTTTCGATTCCTGTATACAACGCTATCCACATCTGTATGGAAGTGATTCCAGGATCTATTCTTGCATGGCTGAGCTTGGAATCGGACTAACTCGTGAGCCTGGATTCCATCAGGTATTACTTCTCGCATGCTTATGGTTTATCCAAAAATTTTAGTTTAACAAGTGATTTGATGCTGAGAAGTTTTCAATTAAATTATTGCAGATGGATGTTCGGGGTGACATATTTGGCTTGTTGACTTCGCATCCTGTGACACCACTAGTGTCTCTCCATCACTTTGATTACGTAAATCCTATATTCCCCAACATGACGACGCTAAAGGCCCTGGAACTTCTTCTGAGAGCTGTAAAAGTTGATTCCCTGAGGATCCTGCAGAGAACAATTTGCTATGATCGGTGGTTTTCCTGGACTATTTCGGTGTCATGGGGTTATGCGATTGAGGTTTATGGGAATCATATACGTTTGCCTGATCTCCTTCCTGTTCAGCAGACTTTTAACCAATGGAAACAAGGAAACACGTTGGCTGGTGTCTATACTTTTAATACAAGAGTAGATCAGGCTCATCCCGACCCTTGCCGCAGACCAACTATTTTCTTTCTTGATAGGCTAGAGGTAGACTCAGCTGAGGGTATCATAACCAGTCATTACAAGAAAAGCTATGTCAATTGCTCCCACGATGCTACTGCTTCTCCTCGGAAACTTGATGAGATTAAGGTGCTCTCGAAGAAGCTTCATCTTAGTGTTAACCAGGTACGTATACATTTCTTTTCCTTTCAGTTTTCAATTTCTCAAAGTTGACTCAAAACTTACATCTTTCTTCAATTCAGTTGCGCGCTCCAAGGCGACATTGTTGCGACGTTTTACCTTCTTCTGTGGGTAATGTGATGGAAATCGGAATAAGAGAATGCGGGGGAGAAGAATTGATTCACATGCATTAGATTCAGCGTCGCTAACACTAATGAATATAGGTATCCCTTAAACAACTTTACAAACCATCTTGTGAATTCAACAACGGTCTGAATATCGAATTCAATATCAAAGGAAGATGATGTGTTACTCCTTAAGTTAAGGCTTACTCAAGAATTACATGTCTGTCATAGTTTCTAGACAATAATGCAGTTGGTGGAAGAAAATTAGTAAATAAAGCTTTTCTTATGTGAATGGTTAATTTCTGGAGAGATCTGCTACAAATCCCAAAGAAAAAATGAATACATCAAAGAATCTATGTTTGGAACGGCACATATCAAACTTGACATCACTCTTAAATTCTGTTATTTCAGTCATTCATTGCCCTTTTCGAAAGCTCTGCAATTCTTTCACACCATAAATGACAGTGGGCAAAGCTCGATGGCAATGAGGTTGTTTCCCATATTTGGACAATGCGCTGACAACAAATGATTCACTTCCTGTTTAATGTTTATCATGAGCAGCCAAGACACTTATGCTTAATCTCTGATACTCATAATCTTTTTCTCCATCCTCTGTTTTGAAAGCCTATGGTCTTCCTGAAAGCTCATATTCAAGTAATCTATTCTGTTTCGATCATGCCCTGTCATGCAAGAACCTAGTTTTTCCAACTCTCTAAACATCAGGTGCAGAAAATTTTCAAAATTTGTCCCCCTAATATGAAAAACAAGACGCTTGCTTAAATTAAGTTTTTTTTCTTCTTTCTCCGTCTTATTTCTGAGTCTGCATCGGAGTCTCAGTGTATAAAGAATGGAATTGCATATAATGTATTAGTTTATGAAGCCTCAACTGCTTATAATGGACCAATCTCCAACACAGCATATGCAAGCAATCTTTTAATTCAACTATCATCAACTGTTGAACATCAAAGCAGATGGAAGAGCCACCAATTTGGAGTACTCACCAATGACTTATCTAAAGCTCTAGTAAGAGGTGAAGCTGTCAAAGTTCAGTGTTGATCATGCTTTTGGCTCACAATCAATGGGAGATTAAGAACTTTGGATCGACTGAAGGAATTTCTTACACTAACTAATCTTCGTCTGTTATGCAATCAAGTTAGTGAAATTGTGGGCACCGTTAATGGATTGTGTCATACCAACATTCCCAGCTTGAGTTGTTTATGGTTTGACATTTTTTTTTTCATTTCAATCCTCGTATTATATAAACTATTCTTTATCCCTTTAATCCTCTGTTACAATGACTAGAGCTGTTGTTAGCTATAGCTGTTAGCCTTTTGAAAGTGGGTCTTAATATATAGGGTTTAGGGTATAGTATTTAGGATTAGGACTTAGGGATTAGGGTTTGGTAATCACTAGTTATTAACAGATATTTATACTTATTATGGTACAGGTTGACCTTAATAATATTGAATATTTGCATTAGTTCCCATCACATGCAATATTTTAAATTTAGGTACAACCATTCTGTATTTGATTATTAAAGTGGTGTTTCTCCGTAATGGTATTCTTCCAGCGCCATTATATGACAATTGAATCTGACAATCGTACTAAAGGCTATGTTAAGGAGTGGATAGGAAGATTCACCCCTCAGCGAATCTGGATTGGAGAACAGAACAGAGTTTCATAATTTAGGTCTGTTGGAGAAATTGGAGGATGTAAATTATCAAATTCAGAGGTTTGAGAAGAAAGAATTGAAGGCTGGGACGAATAGTAGGAAAATGCAGGAGTGGTGGAAAGAAGAGTACTTGGTTAAGTAGAACAAGTAGCATGAGAGGAACATTGTGTTAATTTTAGGAGTGGCAAGAGTCCCGGCCTTGATCGAAATCAAAGGGTTCGATCCAAGCTCAGGCTCGAGTGCCTAGATTAAACCCGGCCTAGGACTTGACTATTTTAAACAAAACGATGTTGTTTTACATTTTTTAATTAAACAAAGCTGACTGAATTAAATCAGACTCAGATTTGGATCTGTTGTTTCGGTTAAGGCCGATTGAGCCCCTCTAAATTGACTTATTGCTTAGTTTGGTTGATTGCAGAAGATGTCCCGACGGGTTTTAAATTAATTTTCCATTTTCCTATGAATTCTTAGACTAATCCACACCAAAATGTTTGTACTATTTTGTATTTAAGTATAAATTATAGTTTTTTAAGGCTCATATAAGAAGCTGCCGAAACTCTTCGACTGATTCATATCTGAATGAAACTGAGCCAAGCATCAAAGCAAGCTAAATATGTGGACTGGTCAAGTACGTGCACGAAATTAAGTAACGGTTTCTGCTTAGTTACTATTTTATAGTGGCCGGCCACCAGCGATCTCCTATATTTTAATCAGAAACAAAATGCTAATTCATCATTCTAAGACGTATCCGCTGGTAAGCTAATTAATTATGGGAATGGTGCAATGATTTCAACTTTATTCCACCAACTGGGGATAATCTCATCTGGGGACCTATGTTCTGACAAACTGCTTTGGATTTATGCCTGTAATGTCCATCCAAGAAACAAGAACAAACTAATTTTATTGTATAAAGACTTTGAATTGGTCTAATTTCTCCCTTCCTTTTCACATCCAACACGTTATTCCTTTCAATGATTAAGCACAAAAGATTGGTCTCAGTAGTATCTGTACAAAAAGCAGCAGGATTAGGGTCCATCGCTTCTATTGTTATAACCGTATCTTCATGTTCTTCTTTTCTGCACTCTAGGATGCAATCAATTGAATTAGATACTTTTTATCTACTCTTAATTTCTTGTCTTCTCTATCGGTTGTATGCTGCACAAGCCCAATCATACCAGTCTTTTGAGTGTAACTCTACCAGGAATTACACTCTTGAAAGTGCATATCAGCAGAACTTAGAGCTTGCACTTAAATTTCTGGCCGATAATGCTTCTCTAACGGGCTACTACACCACCACAACGGGCTACAATCCTGACACAGTATATGCTCTGGTTCAGTGCAGAGGTTTTCTCTCCACAGGAGACTGCCAAACATGTGCTGCTAATATAACCAGAGACATACGTGAAGTGTGTCCCAGCCAAAAGGAAGCTTTCATATGGAATGAAAATTGTTACCTGCAATACTCAGACTGGCTCTTTTTCTCAGCAGCCAATATCAACAACAGGCTGTGTTTGCTTAATCTGGTGAATGCAACTGAACCAACTCGTTTCAGCGGAAGCCTAAGAAACTTGATTAAAAGTCTGTCCTCCGTTGCTGCATCAAATTCTTCAAGATTAGCTTTTGGTAGAACCGTATACAACGGTATTGATACTCTTTATGCTATGGTGCAGTGCAGTAAAGGTATAACAGGAAATGATTGCTTGAATTGTCTTCAACAGATCGTCACAAACAATCCACAGTGTGTTGATAAAAATGTGGGCGGTCAATTAATCGCTTTGAGTTGTTATATTCGCTATGAGATTTATCAGTTCTTTTCGTTGTCGTTACTGAGTGAATCTTCTCCACCTCCTCCGTTCACACAACCCAGTTCAGATCCTAGCATCACCAATGGTGGAACTAGTCAGAGTGGTATCCTTCATGTTTCTTAATATGAAAATATCAGTTGGAAAGCTCAATTATGCATCATGTTTTATGTTTTTAATACAATCAATGTTGAAGGACTTGTGTCCATTTATGCAGGAAAGAAATCCAAAACCATACTTACGGTGATCATACCTGTATCTGTAGCTTTTATGGTGACAACCATCATCTTACTTTGTTTCTTCCGTCGAAAGATCAAGAAGAAAAGGACAGGTATTACTCTTAACTTCGTATATGTTAACAGTCAACAGTTTTAGCTGTCACCTTTTAAGATTCGGTGTCCAGAAGTGTGTCCATGGTAGCAATTAAACAAAATTAAATGAAGAAAAAGTAGCTGCGTGTAAAAAGTATATGCTTTTCTTATTAAGCTATTCACATCTATATATGTAAAATGATCATACAGATGGTGTCGCGGGAGAAGTTAGCAAAAGCATGGAGTTGCTTTCGATTGAACTAGAGGCACTTAGAGTAGCAACAGACAACTTTTCTGATGAGTGTAAACTTGGACAAGGTGGTTTTGGACCAGTATACAAGGTACTACCTTTTAATTCTTAAGATTGAGATAAATCTACCTTCCATTTATTAGATGATACTTGTTAAGACACATCTTATTATGAATTTTGACATTATTTAATAATTGAACTTTCAAAATAATGATATGTTATGAATGTTATTATTCATTTTGATGTTATTTGATAATTGAACTTTCAAGATAATGTTGATTTGGTTCAAACTCTAAACTAAAAAAAACACACACATGTTGATGGGTGTATGTGTGAAGTCGGAAACTTTTTTGTGAATTCTTTTTGGGCATGACTTCAGCTAGGTTCAATTGTGGATTAATTTTGGGTGTGCTGAATGAAATACTCTACTAAGTGAAGACTTCTTTGTGAAGAGGTGATCCAACTTACTCGTGAGTCTATGGTAGTCTTCTATAGTTGTTCCATTTTGATTATTGCTAAAAAATTCATTATTGCTATGAAAGTGATTATTGTCGTAAAGGTTGGAGGTGGCCAACTTCCAATTGAGCTACCTAAGTCTTTATTCTTGAATGGGGTCATCTCATCTTGGCTACGGTTATTGATGGTATGAGACACAGTCGATTGTGAGTGGGTGCTGTGTTTTTATAGTTAATTTTATGATTTTTTGTAGCGGGTTTGGTGGCTGTCCAGGGTAAGATTGGTGGCTATTGTGTGTGATTTTGTAGCTGAATTTACGTTGATAATTAATCCATTTTGTTTCTGCATTTTCTGTTGATTGGGTGATGTAAGTGGGCTTAATAATTATTGATAGACAGCTGCATTCTTTCTTATTGTTAAATGACAATTGAGGGTTATCTTAGGTAATTTTGTGACTATCATTTTGATGTTAGTGTGCAAAATTTTAGAAGTTTTCATAACTTTGTAGCTGCTGTCTTTATTGTTGGTTTGGTGTAAAAAAAACTTCAGCAGTTATCGTGATTGTTGCAACTCTATTGGGTTAACATTTCAGTGACTATATCAAAGATTCATAGTAGCAGTCTTAGTAGACAACTTTCCATTCTTTCGTTGATGAAGCGACATATTTAGGGAAGTTTTTTTTATTTTTTATCTCAAGTGTTGTCTTTGTCTATGTTAGTTATTGTTTAATCACTTGACTTATTTACTTTGTTTCGTTACCATTAAACAATACTTAAGAAAATTCTCTGTTGAGGTTAGTACGAGACGATCGTACTATTGGGTGTAAAATTCTTTCACAAGTTATGAAGATGAGGGATATTGTTAAAGATTGAGTAGTGTTAGTTCAGTAAAGTCTTGTATAAAATTATTGTTGTTAGTGAAAGAATTAAGTTGGGTGAGGGCCCCGCAGACATAAATAAGGAGTGTCGAACTGTGTTACCAAATTTTGGTGTTGATATGTTTAATTTCGTATTTATTTTTCTATTCCGTTTGTGCTGAAAAATTAACAGTTGTTAATATAGTTACTTTATATCTAATAACTAATAGATACAATTACAAATAACTGTGACAGAACCTTACAAGTGGCTGTAGTCAAATCGAATTTTTTGCAAAGCTACTATATCTCTTCAATTCTTTCAATACTATTGGTTTTGTCTTCAGGGGAAACTGTGGGATGGACGGGAAATTGCTGTGAAGCGGTTATCAAGCACCTCAAGACAAGGTTTGGAAGAGCTCAAAACAGAAGTGAAGTTGGTCGCTAAACTGCAGCACAGAAACTTAGTAAGGCTGATTGGTTTTTGCTTGGAAGAAGAAGAGAAGCTGCTTGTATACGAGTACCTTCCTAACGGAAGCCTGGACAACGTTTTATTTGGTATGATATTCTCTGAAAATTTTACAAGATTGTTCTGAATTCTTAGAACTTAGACTATTTAAGAGATGAGTCTGCTGAAAATTTTGTTTTGGCATGCTTCGTGTCCAATTCTATTGTTAGATAAGAGCAGAGAACATAGCCTGGAATGGGAAAAACGTTACAAAATCATTATTGGAATCGCTCGTGCACTGGTTTACCTGCACGAAGATTCGCAACTCAGGATTATCCATCGAGACCTTAAAGTCAGCAACATTTTGTTAGATAAATGGATGAATCCCAAGATCTCAGACTTTGGTTTAGCCAAACTCTTTCCAGGAAGTCAAACTCAAGCCAACACGGATAGGATTGCTGGGACATAGTAAGTGTTGGTACTCTTTTAAAATAAAGGGATGAAATGCACAATCATGCATTGAAAGCAATAGTTTTCTATTCAACTTTCAGAAATACTTAATAGAAATATCTCTTTTTTGGATATGTACCAAGTGGTTATATGGCACCTGAATATGCAAAAAAGGGGCACTTTTCAACTAAATCAGATGTCTACAGCTTCGGTGTTCTGGTCTTGGAAGTTGTGACAGGTCGAAAGAACTCTAGCTTCCTCGACATGACAAATCTTCAAAGTTATGTAAGTATTTAAACTAAACCTGTTTTTTATTTTTTCCCTCACAGATTGTGATATGTAATTATGAGGTTTGATTTGTATTGTATGTTTCCAACTTTCTGTAGGCATGGGAACATTGGGTCAATGCAACAGCTCTTGATTTATTGGATCCATCACTGGGTTACCAATGTTCTACCAATGAAGTTTTGAAGTGCATTCACATTGCATTGCTGTGTGTTCAGAATCATGCAGCTGATAGGCCAAGGATGTCAGAGATCATATTGATGCTCAGTAGCTATGGAACGAATCCTCCAACACCACTCAAACCAGGATTTTTCGTCACTAAAGATGGTTCTGGATCTAATTCCATAATGGAAGATTCTGAAGAAGTTGAGTCCAGCAGTTCTAGGCCAAAGCTGTTACATCAGTCTATAAATGGGGTCACAATTTCTGAATTAGATCCTCGCTAGTCAATCAGATTCTACATGGCTGATCTATGAAATCCTCATGATAATGTCACAATTTCTCTTATTCTGAAAGCTCCAGGTCGAGTTTACAAATTAAAGAAAAATTCCTATAAATGATCTAAATTCTCAATAAACAAACCAGAACTTGCAATTGTATGCGGAAACGATGATGGTAGATTGGTAGAGAACGTGGGTTTTTTATTTAACTACTGTGGTAGTGGTAGTAGTAGAACGTGTTCAATAAATAATGTATTTGGCTGTTAAATTCTTTTAATTGCATTCATCTTCTTTCTTTATGGGCCATTGATGCTCAATTCTCCGTCAATCAATTTTTCAAGTGTTCGTAGGCCTAAGTATGACATAAAAGTTTGATACAAGTATCTTGTGTGAAATGTTGTGCTTTAGCGGTACACCATAATTGACACGATTGCTGAAATTCAAAATTAAAGTCAACATTTGATATAATAAAACCTTACCTCCACCGTTTGCCTCTATATTTTAACCTAGGATTTTTTTAAATAAATGTAATTAATTATTTTTTAAAAAAGAAAAACATAAAACTAATTATTTTTAAAAATTAAATTATGAAACCAACAAAATAAAAAATTAATTGTTTATAAAGGACAAGCAACAAACATGCGGAAAACAAAATTGATAGTGAGAAAATAATAGTTTAAAAAGAATATAAAGAAATGCTTTATTACTAAG
>JANIHY010000009.1:2360168-2370219 GCA_027479065.1 Erythroxylum brevipes
AGTGAAACAAAATTTCCTTCTATATTATAGTAAAACATATTGAATTATCTAGTACGAAACTTTTGTTTTTTCTAACATCCACATTCTTTAACACCTCTTATATAAATAGGTCAAAAGGCAACCTTGAGTTCTCTTCCCCTTCTTATTCATTTTTACATAAGACTTTATGTTTTGCATGTTTAGACCTCTTAATTTGAGCTCTTTGAGTTTCCCCTTTTACCTCTACCTTTCCTCCCACTATTTCTCTTCTAATTTTGGTATTTTACATTCTCTTAAGATTAACCCCTCCTTATGTCTCTTTTTCTTTAAAAAAAAACAAAGGTTGTGTCTCTGAGTAATACAATTGGATCCCTAGTAAGTGATGTAAGTCTCCCTAATAGTGAACAAGCTTTCTTAGAAAAGGTATTAGGTGATTTATTTGTAGTGAAATACTTGATATATCCCACTTGTTTATGCAAATATAACTCATATTACATCTATATATATATATGGAGATTTCAAAGGAGGGAATTAAAAAATGATTATCCTCCTTGGTTGAATTTTTTGTAAATGAAAAGCCAATTTTCACTCAAGTTTAGCTTTAGGCATGTGCTACCTAAAAAGACTGGGTATGGAGGGCACCTTGATTATGGAGGTAATGTGTTCATCGTTAGGTTCAACTGTGATTTGAAAGTGGATAAAATTCTAGATTTTGGGCTTTGATATGTGAATGAAAAACTTCTTATAATCCAAAAATGCAGTCTTAGTGTGGAAATACTTAAAACCAAGATGGAAAACATTTTTCTTTGGATAAATATCCATAACATGCCTCTAGTATTGATCTATATAAGGGCTTAGTAATTTAGCAAGCTCCTTGGGTAGGTTGATAATTCAATTCTTAATGAGCAAACCATTAACCTAAATGCATTGATTATGCTAGAATATATGTAAAGATAAGGATGAAAAAGGAGTTACTACAGATTAACAAAATCATGAAATTAGATGTGATTGGAACCTAATAGAATTTACGATTAATCCCAATTGTTAATAGAGACTGTTAAAGTCTGATAACGTAGAAGATTAGATTCCAAATAACAAAATTTTGTTGTTGGAGAATACAATGAATTATTAAGAAAACCAGGCTAAGAGAAAACTCCCATTAGAGATGCTACACCATCTTATGTTGGGAAGGTGCCTATAATCCATAACTCTCCTAAATTGCAAACTGGATTATTAGAGCTTATTAAAGTAAAGACAAGGGATATAACTAGAAATCCACCTAGGGAAGTGAGAATAGGGGAGAATATGTTATGATTGAATTCCCTGGGTTTGAGGTCAGGGATAAACTCTAGAAACAAGAAGGAAAATAGAGTTTTGGAAATGATTTTTCTATTCATTCCTTCGTACATTTACAATTTATGGAGATTTTAAATAACCAATTATCAAGTGTGAGAGTTCAACGTGTAACAAAAATATAGAATCCTATCAAATCATAATAGGCATCATGTGGAATTGCTTCTCATGCATGCACGTAGCTGTCACTTCTCAGCCAACTCTGCACAATTAATATTGGATGTAATCTTCCCATCTTGTTGGACAACGCATACGTCTTGGTGGACAAGCGTGATCCTCAACTCCCCTAGCTTCTTCTTTCTTCAGATGGATTGACTTGATCTAATCTTGGTCCTTGTTATCATCCCCTCCCATTGGAAGCAATACCTTGTCCTCAAGGTGGTATTGTGATTGCAATTTGTCCCAATTCTCTCCAATGTACTATCTGTAGGAGGTAGACAATATCATTGAACAAGAACCAAATGTTTAGGTGGATCAATGGTGACATCGAGCTTAGAATTAAGAAGTGTTAGAGCTTTGATTAAAGATTGACCATTAATAGAACCTAATGGAAGGTCAAATTTGGGAGATTGGAGGGGACCTTGATGAAGTTTGAGGAGAGAACAATGGAAGAAAAGATGAAACTTAACATCAGGTGGGAAAGCAAGTTTATAAGCAACCTGACCAATGTATTCAAGAATCTGATAGGGACCATAATAACGTTTGGTGGAAGTAGAGTAATCACGTAGGGTGGATTGACAATATGGCCTAAGTTTCATGTAAACCCAATCACCCACCTGATAATGAACATCACGACGATGCATGTCTGCTTGATGTTTCATTTAAAGTTACAACTTTGTTAATTTCTTTTTGAGAAATTATAGTATGTCATCTCTTGTTGATAAGAAATTGTCAACAACTTCGTTTGGAGTAGTACTAAGGACATACTACGGAATAGGTGGGGGAGGTTTACCGAATGTAACCTGAAATGGAGATAAGCTAGTTGAGGAATGAATGATAGTATTATACGACCATGCGACCTATATAAGATAATGATGCCAAAGTGTAGGTTGATGATGAACAAAGGCATGTAATTATTACTCTAACGTCTAATTAACAACTTTGGTTTGGCCGTCGTAATAACGTCTAATTAACAACTTTGGTTTGGCCGTCAGTTTGAGGATGACATGTTCTACTCATTCACAATTTCGTACCACTCAAATGAAAAAGTCCCTTCCAAAATTTGCTGATGAAGATGGTGTCGTGATCCGAAGTGAGGCTACGGGGAATGTCATATAGTTTGCACACCATATCGACAAAGAGCATAGCAACCTTGTAAGTTGTATAGGAAGTCAGCAGAGGGCCAAAATGGGCAACCTTGGAGAAACGATCTACAGCAACCAGTATAATAGTATATCTAAAGGAAGGAGGTAAACGAGTGATAAAGTCTAACGTAAGATCTTTCCAAGGAGCATTAGGGATAGTAAGTGGTTAGAGAAGATTAACTGGTTTCTTGGTCTCACACTTAGTTTTGTTGACAAGAAATACATTGACTACTAAAAGTAATGACATCAGTATGCATGGAATCCCAAAGAAAATTATTTGAAATGCATAAGAGGGCATTGTCCTACTCAAATGATCACTGGTGGTTATAGAATGAAATTCTTAGAGGAGGACATATCTGAGGGTACTAGTGGAAGGAAGCCAAATACGATTTTTATAGGTAATGAGGCCATCACGACATTTATAATTAGCATGTAATTTGGGATGAGAAATAATGGAAGCCATGAACTCGCGTGAAGATGTATTAGCTGTTAATTTTTGTCATCAAGAAGAGAATAATAAGGAGCAGACAACACGAGGTAGTAGGCACATCATATACTCGAGAAAGTGCATAAGTGACCTTATTATGAATCCCCTTTTTATATTAAATATCAAAATTGTAGCCCAAAAATTTGATTAAGTAGGCCTATTGATTAGGAGTTTGAAGTTGTTTCATCAATTCTTATAGACTCTAATGATTGGTGAGAATGGTGAACTTATGGTTGAGAAGGTATTGGTGCCATTTCTTGATGGCGGTAGTAACGGTGTGTAATTTTCGAATATAGGTGGATGCTTTGGCCATTTGAGGACAAAATCGCATGCTAAAGAAGGTTAGAGGATGGCTCCCTTGTAATAATATAACACCCATGCCACTGCGGGAAGCGTCAGTTTCCAAGAAAAAAGGTTTTGTAAAATTAGGTAAAGCAAGGATTGGGGCTTAAGTCATAGCCTTTTTTAATGCTTCAAAGGCATTGTGGGCAATATCTAACCAATGGAAATGATCCTTTTTGAGGAGATTTGTCAAAGGAGTAGCGATGGACACATAACCACGAATGAAGCATCGGTAAAAGCTAGTAAGGCCCAAAAAGACACGTAAAGCTTTGACAGTGCAAGGGGTTGGTCATGTAAGCATGACCTAAATCTTCGTAGGGTCCCCCGTGAGCTGATATGATATGGCCTAAATACTCAATTTGTCATTATGTAAATAAACATTTTAATTGTTTCAAATAAAACTGTGCACAATGTAAAGTTTGGAAGGCTTGCTCTAAGTGGTTGAGATATTTTGCCAAGGAAGTACTAAACACCAAAATATCATTAAAAAATGATAAATTTCCCTTAGAATTGTTGAAATAACCTGTTCATTATGGATTGAAAGGTCAAGGGTGCATTGCAAAGGTTGAAAGGCATGACATGAAACTTATAGTGACTAGTGTGTGTTCGAAAGGTAGTTTTTGGAGAATTGTCTTTCTTCATTAGAATCTGATGGTATTCTTGAGAAAGGTCAAGCTTGGAAAACCAGTTGGCACCACTTAATTTGTTGAATAGTTCATCGATAGTAGGGATGAGAAAGTGATCTTTAATTATGATTGCATTAAAGGGACGATAATCAACACAGAAGTGCCAATTATGGTTCTTTTTTTGACAAGTAATATTGAGGTCGAGTAAAGGTTGGTTCTAGGTTTGATGAGCTCGGATTGGAGCATTTTCTCAACCTGGAATTCATTTTCACATTTATGGGAATATGGATAGCGATATGGTCTGACATTGATCGGTTTGTATTAGGAAGAACATGGATGACATGATCTGTATCTCTATTTAGTGGGAGTGTGTTTAATGGTTGAAATAAGGTGGAATAAGTATAAAGTAAATGTTAAAATGAAGGTCGAATAATGGATGATGGATGTGAAGGAGTAGATGGATACGGTTGAATTCGGATTTGGTAAAATTAAAAAATGCTAGATGTTTAAAGTAAGCGTCGTAATTGGTCGGATGAAGCAATGTCGGGAGCATGAGAGTTGGTGCCTTTGAGAGTAATAAGCTTGTCTTGATGATGGAATTGCATGGTTAGAGTAATCTAACACAATGGGTCTTAGTTGTTTTAGCCATTGGACCCCAAGAATGAGATCAGCACTTGTTAAAGAAAGGATGTGAAGGTCAACATGAATTTAGGCTTCAGGGAATTGAATTAGGATGTTTAAACAAATATGCGTTCATTCTAAGGTAGGCTTGTTGCCAACTAAGACTCGTAAAGGCTTAATGGATTGAGAAGGTAAATTGAGATATCATGCAATACGGTCTTGCACAAAATTGTGTGTACTAACCCCGTTAACAAGGATAGTAATGGGTTAGTTGTGGATACAACCTAAGATGCAGATCATTTCTGGAGCTGAGTGACCTATCATGGCGTGAAAACTGATTTAAACCAAATCAGATATAGAATCTAGCGAGGAAGGTGCAACTGATATTGAGTCATCTTGGCACTCAAGAAAGGAAGTTTTTGGATCATCAACTATTAAGACAAAAAATATGATTTAAATTTATGGGTGGGGTGGAAATGGATGGTAAACTAGTTAGTGGATATATGATTTGGCCATCCAAAGGATCAAGAAACGTAGGGTGCGACAAGTAGTAGCCAATTTGCCTTCACAAAGACAAGCTAAGGCTGGAACCTGAGTTAAGGTCAAGGGTTGAAAAGCTTGAACCTCGTGGTGAATATAAAGGGAATGTCAAGAAATAAAGCAACTTAGAAGGAAGGAGGGATGTAAACCCACTATATGATTAACAATTTTCTTAAAAGCGATGAGGTATTTAGACACTAAACCTTGTTGAGTAAGTTTAAACAAGGTACCTTTGGGATCTTCATAAAATGACGGGGCAAAACGCATCTCTAAGGCTGATAAAAGGGATTCCCAAGTGGTGATTTTTCCATTACGAGACATCCATTGGAACCAGCCAAGAGCATCACCATCCATATAGAAGGAAGCAATACAAACACGGTCTGACTCAGGGGTGTTATGATATTTAAAAAATTGAATGATTTTGAATATTTAACCAGGAGCATCAGAACCATCAAAGCAAGGGACATTTAATAATGTGAGGACAAGGCCTCACAGTATTGTTGGGAGAAAGTGAATGGGCCGCACCAGAAGGTTCAGATGAAGTAGAATTGGTAGCTTCGTTAGGAGATAAGGTATAGCACCCCACCCCTTGCAAGATACGCACCTGACATTCTTGGTGATATCTGAGTAAGTACCCCATAAGGGTGGCATGCTAGCACAGTCGATAAGTCAAGCTCATTACTTTTTGTTTTAAAACAACTCGTGGATATGCAAAAAATCTATAATCGAATTTGACCCAAATTTTATTTATAAAACATTTTCAGTCACAAGAATTACAATTGCAACTTGGGCTCATCTCAAATATAAAATAGTTGCAATCATAAAGTCATTCCATTACCGAATCATAAACATACACTTTGTACAATTCTTGCAGAACATAGATCAAAAACACAAAATCACTAAAGAAATATGCAAGTACAAACTGATCCCGACCTGGAACTCATACTCGGAGCCTAAAGCCACATTGCAATTTTTATAAGTTTTGCGAACTCAGTTGAGTAACCATCCTCGATGGTTTACTCATGTAACAAAACACAATCATTATATAATCACACAGTTCATATAGTCAAATAGTTCATATCAATTTATCAATACATTTCAGCTTTACAAACCAATCAATGAATTCCAATCATATATGAATGCTATATGTATGAGACTCATATTCATTTTTACAGTGTTATGACTATATGCTTTTTTAGTCTCCCGTATCCGTCACAGACACCAGGCTCAGTATAAAGTGGGAGCATAGGCTCTATCGCAGAGCTTTAAGCTCTCTCAGTAACAGTATCAGTCAGTCAGTAGCAACATCAGTCACAAAAGCCTTTATATTAAATGCATTGAAATGATATGTATGTCACAATTCAGTCATCAATCCAATCACTTTCATTTACATGTATTATTACAGTATAACAGTCACAGTATCAATCACAATATCAGTATTCATCGGACTAAGTTCGGCATTCAACTTTTCAGTTGAGAATCAGAATATTCAATTAGGTAGTCTCATTAACATACAAGTAGCACTTCCAATATTGTTTGCATGTATCAAACGCCTCGGACATATATTGTCCAGAATTTAGTAGACAATCAGTCAATGTAGTTCAGTAATATATCAGTACAATTCAGTAATATATAGAGCAGAAAAAATAAAGTGAGACCATCTTAGGTTACTCATAGTTGCTCCTTTATGCCTATTTCCTAGACGTTCTGGTAATATCTAGAATCGGTCGCTCTAGTTGCTCGCCTGTATGCAATAAAAACAATTGCATATTACTAGAGCGCTTATGTAGTAGAATAAACACATGTATCAATGTTTCATATATCATGCATGTTCAATGACAAATTCTCGGGTATATTTCTGTTATACATTGATGTACATATCATTTGCATTCCAATTGTATCAAAATTCAATTACTCATTCTCCATTTTAACTGTTTTTGAAAACATTCCATTTAGGTCAACTGTGTATGATCAATAAGATCTAGAAAATGAAGGATTTAAGTAATTCTTCCTTTTAAAAAATTGTTCCTTTATGTCTTAGGTCTCTAATGACACCAAGATCATTCAATTTGGTTCAATATACTGAAAGTTACACTCCAAATACGTCAATCTATTCTTAAGCTATACATAACTCTTACTTCAACTTCAGAACAGATTTTGGAATTCTTTACACCAGAATTACAATTTAACTTCTTCAGGACAATTGTAGATTTATGTTGCTAGTTTCATTTGAATCAAGAACCAACTCATTTGAAACTATATAGATCAAGATATAATCACAATACTGAAGTATATTTAGTAAAATATTCCAGTTCTTACTATTCCAATAGATTTCCTTAATTTCATTCAATAAATCTTTTTCAAATCAATTCAGAAAGCTACCAAATTTTATAGAGAAGTATAAAAATATGTTAGGAATCCATTGGTTTAAGTCGCATGTCATTTTGGATGTCTGGAGAAGAAGTTATAATAAAAAGATCAAAGAATGTTTAGAAAATAGCCTCCTTCGGAAAGTATGGAAGTTGCGATCGTGCAAATCGTGCCCCTGGATGATCGCGAGATCCCCCTGCACCTGCGATGTCGTGATCATGATCACACCTCTTTTAGCAAATTTGCGATCTTGACTTCAGACATAAAAAAATAGCTTATTTCTTTCCCTCATCTCATGATTGTGAGTTTTATACTTATGAATAATCCAGAGCTATTAATCACGGGCATGAGAACTTCATGCACGCCTATGCATGTGTTTATTTCTTCCATTTTCTGTAACTTCCCACTTGTCTTTCCATTCCTCATTCATATACTCTGCATTTCTATACCCATTACAAGCTCCAAAAACATCAAATGCAAGCTTATATAGTAACGCATGAAAAATCGAAACCTCACATAGCTTTCTCTCACTACTGTGTTTTTACTCTTTCTACACTTCTTAAATTACACAACACTCAGTAAACTTATATTCAAGTCCAAATACACTTACTGCTATCTTCATACATTCACAACCTCAATTCCTTATCTAAGTCACTCAGTCTATGCATGAATCTTCTTTTCTATGTCCAGTACAAACTCAAAACAAGTCATAAGCAAGCTAACCAAAACCTCATACAAGCTTTCTCTCACTATTGTGTTCATCCTTTCTCTCACTATTTTTCATTCTTTCAGCAGTTCACAACTTCACAGCACTCAATAAACTCAAATTTAATTCCAGATCCAATTACTGCTCATTCCTTAACAAATTCAGTTCTTCATCTAAGTCTTTCAGTTTATTTATTCGCTGAAACTATACTGTTTAAACTTCTCATACATGTATATATATGAACACTGTAAGACATCATCAGAGTTACTTTCGTGATTCAGTAATATCGCCAACAGAGAGAGTGAATCACTCACGCAAGAATAATAGCTTGATACTCGGTGTTTGGTAAAACTAGAAGACAATTTAATAACCACACTACTCTTGATGAAGACAACTACAAAGAGAGCTGCAGGAACAATCTGTCATCTATAACACTTAACTACGTGTTCTCTCACATGTAACACATTTTTCATTGAATCATTAGTCCACGTGTCACCAAGCATGCAAGTCATTTATCATCAATTTAGTCAGTCCACATATCACACTCTAATTGGTCCATATTTCAATATTTTTACTAGTCCGAAAATATTCCAAATTTCAGAAATTTCTGAAATTCACCAAAACTTTCGAAATAATACTAACAGTCTCTAAATAAAATTTTACCACCAATAAATCACAATTCATATTTTAAATCACATTATTCAATCAATTATACCTGAAAAATGCCAATGAATTCATAAACAATTATTTTAAAAGTCAACAATAAATATTCACATGTGTGTGAATATACAATGATGCATAAGCATACAGTGCACTTCTAATTTCTCACAATATGCTCAGCTCATAATTCTGGGGTCTAGCCTCGAGCATGAGATGTTACATAAGGGGTGGTACGAACCTAAAGGATCAACCAAGGTAGATGATAGGGATGTTTGGTAGTTATTTATGGAAACCATTTTGGAAAGAATGTCATCGAGTTTGGAATTGAGAGAGGCTTAGTTGTCAAATAAGGTGGTTTTGGGTAAGGGTAAGTTTATTAATGACTTCCTCGATACAATTGGTGATGGCTTTAGAACGAGTGTTATTGGCCATAGTGATTCAATGAAAGCATCAGATTGTTATGATTAGGTTAGGGATAACCTCTAGAAATAAGAAGGAAAACATAGTTTAGGAAAATATTTTTTTTTCATTCCTTCGTGCGTTTACAATTTATAAAGATCTTTAATAACCAATTATCAAGCATGAAAAAAAAATCAAGAGCCTCGAGCCAATAAAGATTGAGAAGATTAACTCAAGAAAAAATTTCATCGAATTTGATTAATGGGACTCCGTTGTCAAAATTGAGACCTAAGCATTAATTGAGAAGTGATGGGAACAACGGAATCTATGAATACATAAATGGAAAAACAAAAACTGCGTGAATTCACAAAAACTTTGTGTGAATAGAAAGTAAAAAATAGATATCAAAGTCGTTTTGATGATTCAATAATCATATTAATTGAATTCAGAGTTCGTAGTTACTTCGACTAGATGAAAATCTTATCAATGGAATAGAATAATGAATTCATAATTTATTGGTTGATTGTATCATTAACCATTTCTTTATTTTGGTGCGAGGAACTTATCATGAATCCATTGATTTCTGCTGCTTCCGTTATTGCTGCTGGTTTAGCTGTTGGGCTTGCTTCTATTGGACCTGGGGTTGGTCAAGGTACCGCTGCAG
>JANIHY010000009.1:2400895-2414988 GCA_027479065.1 Erythroxylum brevipes
GTATTCTTTAATTGTTTGTATATATTTTTATATAAATAAATTATTTTTAATATAAATCACATAAAATAAAATAAAATTTATTAAATAATTAATACTAATATTTTTATATAATTAATAATAAAATAATAAACCTCCTGCAATAACTATTTTAATATAAGAGTATAAAAGTCATTTATTATACATTACATTCTATTCCATCCATCTTCTGAACAATATTTCACTACATTACATTATGAACATTTCCATCCTTCCTAAACAACTTTTTACTATATTACATTTCATTCCATTATAAACCATTTCATTTCCTTCCATTTTATTATATTCCGTTCCATTAATTAACATCCGACCAAACATGGCCTAAGAGGTGTCACTAGAATTATAGACAACCTACAAGCTACAAATAAAATACCAGAAGGCGGATACTATAGTTTGTGTTAGGCACCCATCTAATGAGTTCACTAACAAATCATACCAAGAGGTTTTTGAATCATCTAAGCAGAAAGTGACATGGTCCTTTTTTTTTTTACTATAACTTATCAAAGGTGGCATTTGTCTTTTGTTACTTGTCAAGAATAAGATAAGAGCTCTAATAAGGATAAACGGAGAAACTAGGGAATTAGATCTTGCCTGTAAATTTTGCAATTTGCATTTAGAGAATGCTAATAATTTTTTTACGTGCCAATTCACATAGATATTATTAAAGTAAATATAAAACATATGTTTTAAACAATGCCCCATAACACAAGGGATATGCAAATTCTATTATATTTAAATTGCATTTAACTACTTAATCTATGCAATTAGGCAAGAGAAAAATGCAATAATTCTGAAAGACTTAAAGCTAGACATCCACTCACAAATAATGAATATCATAACATGAATTAAAGAGGTCATAATTAATGCCTAGCATACTAAGGAAGTCCAAATGAGCTGTTAGGAAGTAAGTTTGAGCTAATAAGGCATGGTGATCACCTAGCATACTAAGAAATATCAAATAAGCAAATAGGAACTAAACTTGAGCTAATAAGCCCAAGCTTTATTGTTATCTTTGTAAGCTTTTCTTGACTAGCTTATTTCTTGTGATTTTTCTTACAAATTTTTTTGACATTTGTAAGTTGTTTAAATTTTAAAAAATCAGTTATGAAAAATAGATGGATAATTAAATTTTTATAAATAGTTTTTGAAAAACATCAAATTTCCTTAACGGTAAAAATATAATGGGAATAAACCTACAAAAGGAGCTAATTCTACCTAAATAGTCACACGACCTTAGCAGACCAATACAATTGATTCATTACCATTGCAACAATGTTGTATATTGGCTATTTAAGGTAATACAATTAGAAATAAAAGCATCACAATCAAGTTTTCCCATAGACGATTGATTGAATGGGGTTAGGTTTGATATTAAATTTACTACAAGTGCACGACGTAGCTGTAGCTAATATAAGTAAGTATTGGTCGATCATACGAAGAATGTAAGTACCAGTAGTTAGCTTCTTTTTTATTATCTAACCTAAAATCATATTTTTGGTTTTTAATTAAAAATAAAGCTAAACAATTAAACTAATATTGGAAACAAAAATGAACATAAGACAAAGGAAATTACTTAGAAAATTAATATCAAATAATAGTGTGTGGGTGATGAATCCCCCTAGGAATCATTAAATAATTAACCTTTTATCACGCGATTATATTATTGATTATTAGATCGTTAAAATTCCTCTCTTATGTAAATATTTCACTCGAGACTATTAACAACTAATCTATTAGTTAATTAACATAAATATTTCTAATTAAAACTCCTAAGATTGCATTATCAATTCTTGAATTCGTTATTAGATTTGACCTAAATCCAAAGGATTTATATCTACGTATCTCTAAGTTTGCATGCAATTATTTTCAATTATGATAAATCTATTCATACAAGATGAATTTTTCATCTTAATCATAGAAATCAAATCATACACTAATTCTAGGTATATTAGAATAAGAATAAAATGCATAACTGAATCACAATATCAATCAATATAATTACATTGAAGGAAAGATCAAAATTGATTGTTATCACAAACTAGTATTCATCACACTTTGACACTAAACATATTTAGTTACTCATAAAAACAAGATCAATAACAAATGTGCAAAAAAACTAATAAAAAACAAAAAAATATAATTTTAAAACTCTCTTTCTCTTCTATTGAATTTTTTACAAGTATGGATTGGATGTAGCTTTTTATTGAATCTCTTGATGTTGATTTCAATGTTTTCCTAATCCTTTGTTCAAAATCGTCACATTTAAATATGTCTTTCTTCTAAAAAGTTGCTTAATAATTTTGCTCCTCCTTGTTTGCCTCTGCTCACATCCTTTTATAGGAAAAATTAAGGTTTCTGGTCAGTTACATGGGTATGTAAGAGACCATATATCATAAAAAACAAATCAAATTTTTTATTTCACATGGGTGTAGAGACTTAAACGAGCAATATAAATGGTCATGTATATCAAGATACATGGGTGTATAACTCCACATGACTAGAACTTAAATACTACACTTGTCACACGTTTACAAAGACTTACATTGCCATTGTTCATAGTCACGTAAGTCTTTAGTTGCTTCAAATCTCTATTTTTATACCACGTTTTCATCCAAATTCTTGTCCTTTTCATCTATGATGGAAAATATAACCTATAAATGCATTTAAAGCAAACTAGCTACCAAACATACAAAAAAAACTATGAAATATCAAGAAAAACATGTTATATGTGGGTGAATAATTATATTCAAATTAACATCTTTCAAAAATCCCTGCACTTAACCTTTTAATTGTCATTAAGCAAATCATACTCTCAATTATTAATTTTATAACATCCATCCTTTATTAATCCCAACCTATCCGTCCATATTCTAAATCATCATATCATATTAATCAAATTACCATATAAGTACAATTAAGTTATTCTAAAACTAATTTCATAAGCCAATCATAATAATAATAACTTCAATAATCTTATTGAAATGAGAAGCATAAATCTTTAGACCCTCACCAAGGTTTCATTCAATGCATTTAAGTGTTTAGGGTGAAAGGTATCGACTCTCAAATCAATGCACATAGTAACTCTTAACCATAAGCTTGCAATATTATCATACCTCCACCATTTGCATGCAAACTAGAAATAAACATCAAAAGGTATTTATAAGGTTGTAGGCTTAGGTAAGGCATGATTAGGTTCATAAAAAGGTTGCATAAATTGAAAGAAATTCATAAGAAACTTTACAAGAAACTTGTTCTTCATAATATATATAGGTACTTTCATTGTAAATATTTTGGTACTATACTTTTTTTATTTTTTTGTGGTCGCAAATTTTTTTAAATTATAATTTTGAGTATTCATCTTGTACCATAATCTGAAAAATATTGGACCTTTTAAAATTTCCAGTTTCAACAGGTAAGTAATGTATATAAACTTCATGGTTCAAAAAAAGGGGCTTCAAAAACAGATATAACAAAGGTTATAATCAAGTTATAATCAATGAAAAAGGTTAAGGCTCAAAATTGGTTATTACTAAAGGCAAATTATGATAGGGTAATTATTTAAGAAATAGCCAAACAATTGTTGAATCTAAATGCCTTTATCACTTTATTGCTTCTAATTTCACATATATGATCTCAATATGTATAATAAAAGAAAGTTTTGGAATTGTTTAACTATGCATCATAACACACATCAAATAATAAAAGAGCTTAAAATTTTATGAACTTTTGGTCTGAGGGATCAAAAGCTCAAAAAAATATTGATCTTATGTGTGTAAATAATATGTAATTTTTATTGAAATTGACTATTTCAATAACTACTAACAATATGAAATAGAAAAGCAAGTTTTTTCTACCTATCATCCTTTTGCAGACTTATTCAAATCAATATTCAATAATGAACTAAATTTCTTATGGACATATTTCAACTAACACAAAATATTAGTCAATAAAATTTAATAACAAAGATTATATTAAACTTAAGAAAATTATTTTCCCCTTCCCCACATTGGAAATTATACATTGTCCCTAACGTACACAATATAAGCACATAAAAATCAAAAGGGAGGAAGTGGAGTTTGGTACTTCCCTGAGTAATAGGAATTTTTAATTTCTAATTTGATGAATTTGGGATTGTCCATCCGATACTAGATACAAACATGCTTGCAAAACCTAAATAAAAGGAATAAAATGATAAAAGAAAATAAAATCATGAAAATAACAAAGAGATATGGAAATAAAATATCATTAAATAAAATGAAATAAAGTCCACCCAATGCTTGTTTAACATCTTTAACTCCATGTACCCTACTCTTTACCATCATCCTAGGTCTATAAAATAACATAAAATAAAATGAAATAAAGTCCACGCAATGCTTGATTAACATCTTTAACTCCACGTACCCTACTCGCTACCATCATCTTGGGTCTATAATCAGTGGCTTAGTTCCGTCCATTTTTCCCATATAAGATGATTATAAGAGCATAATTTATCAAATTAATAAATCCTATTGACTCTATTAATGCCCTTTATAATAAAAATTGTTAATAAAATAAGGGGTAACAAAACTCCTTAAATCGTCGATTGGCTTAGATAGTTTCTTTTCTTAAATGTTAGAAACATCTGTACTTAAGGTGACCACCAATGATTCATCAATATTTTCCTCCATTGGCTCGTCCTCTAGTTCTTCCTTAGTCTCCTTTGTCCACTATTATACTTTCTCTGCTTGGATAAAGGCTTCATCTTCTTCATCTTCCTTAATTATCTTAGTTCCACCCATTTTTCCCCATAGTAGTTTTGTACCTTGTAAGTAAGCCATATGTTGTAAGATGATTATAAGAGCATAATTTATCAAATTAATAAATCCTACTGACTCTATTAATGTCCTTTGTAATAAAAATTGTTAATAAAATAAGGCGTAACAAAACTCCTTAAATCGTCGATTAGCTCAGATAGCTTCTCTTCTTAAAAGTTGGAACCATCTGTACTTAAGGTGACCACCAATGATTCATCAATATTTTCCTTCATTGGCTCATCCTGTAGTTCTTCCTTAATCTCTTTTGTCCACTATTCTACTTTCTCTTCCTTGATAAAGGCTTCTTCATCTTTATCTTCTTTAATTATCTCTTCCCACTTCCCTACTTTTGCTTTTTGGGTAGAGGCTTTGCCTTCTTCTTCATCCTCTACTTCTTAAAACTCTTTTCCATTTCTAAAGGTGACTACCATTCCATGGTTGTTAGGATTTGTTTCAACAGTAGTAGGAAAACTCCCCTATATATAGTCTATTAGATAATATTCTCACCAACTAACTAACCTTCTCCAAGTTATCTATATAAGCCTCTATTCTCTAATGCCTCATATTTTATTCTTGAACAAACTTGGCCAACATATCCTATAAAGCTGGCTTCTTAACTAGAGGTGCTTGCTATTGTAAATATTCAGCTAGAGCATAATCATTCTACTATAAGTGTAAGAGTTGCTCCCATCAAAATTATAAATATTCTCGTATGGTGCACTTTGAGGTTGGTTGTACATGTTTGGTTACTCCTACAAGTAATTTGGTGTCCAACATTTAAGCTTATAATGGTTACTCCCATAATTTTGGATGGAATTAGGTTGAGCTTCTAAACATATGTTACCAAACCTTGCTTTCCAATAAAGTGATGTTACTATAGATGATGACACATCATATCTTCCTTAAGAGTATTGTCTGCTTCATCTTCTCATCGTGAGTTATGGCTATGATAATGAATTGTAAATTACAAAAATAATTTCGAAACTCAAAGTCAAAGTAGACCTTATAAAAATGACAAGTGTCACTAACTTAGTTAAATGACTTTGGTAAATTGTTAGAAGTAAGTTATAGTTATCTGAGAGTTGAAAAGGGATTAGTGTTATTTACAGATACCTTCTTCGTAGCCACCTTTTTCAAATTTCTTTCCAATACACAAAGTTGCTCACCAAAATCCTTTTAAGAGATTTCTTGTTCTTCCTTATCCCACACCTCTACCACACTGCTATTTGTCTTTCCTACCTTAGAAAAATCGGAAGCTAGTTAGTTTACACAGTTGACACTGCTATTTGTCTTTCCTACCTAAGAAAAACCAGAAGCTAGTCAATTTACACAGTTGAATATGCGAATTTATATAGAGTTCAGGGCTTGAAGATAATTGAAGATTTTTAAGTTTTCAACAAGTAAGTTGTGAATAAATCCTTTGGAGTTAGGGATTTATGAAATAAATTTGATGAATTATTGTCAGTTAAATAATCATGGCATTTACGTGTATATATTCATAAACATTGTGTTAATGGGATGAAAAATATGGATATAGTGTTATTTAGTATTTGATGGATTGTTAGTGATCAAGTGATGTAGAAATGATTTTTGGAGTTAGAAAGAGCAATAAAATGGTGTATGAGGTTAGTGTAGAAGATCATATATGAAAAGGTGATATGTTGTGTTTCTTTACTATGCATGTATATACATATGTATATGTATACGTGAGTAGATGAAAGCTTTAGAGATGATCAAGAAGACGATTTTTGAGTTGAAGATTAGTTGTAAAATGATGGTTTGAGATGGGAATGAATGTATAAATAAAAGTTGGAAAGAAAATAGAGAATATGGACAAAAGTTGAAAATGTAGAGAATGATGACAGTACATGAATAAGATAAACCCCTGATTTTTGGCTTTCAATGATTTTTGACTAAATTTTTATATTTAGGGGTAGTGTGAAATTGTGGTAAATGAGTTGAATGAAATGGTGTAAACAAAACTAGAAATAACAATTGAAGTGTTCGATTTTTGTAATGAAAGTCATCTGGAAAGTTACTGAAAATGAAGAGTAGAAAGTTAAAATTTTGATATGAAATTCCATTAATTTACTATATTGATTTAGGCATACTTTGACAAAATTGTCTGCATAAAAGTTGTAGATCTTTCTTTCAGCCTTCCATTGACATAAATTTTGTAAATTTTGGAGTTCTAGATCAAAATTTATGGAGTTCAGAAGTTGAGATTTCGATGGAGAAGAAGAAGTGGAAATACACCGTTTTGCATAAGCATGACCGTGACTTATGAGAATTTAGGTGAAATGCACTGTCGTTACAATAAGCACGATGGTGACTTATTGTAATTAAAGTATACAATACTATTCACGTGTACAATACTATTCATACATATGCACATAGTACTATTCACGTAAACGAAATTATTCATATGTACAGGTACCATTCATACTTACGAGTACTATTCACGTGAAATTGTGGGAGCTAAATTCTATTTGTGATAGTAGTAATGGTAGAAAAAAAGGTTTAATGGGAGTAATTTCTCATTATGGAAGTTAAAGATGAAGGCCATCTTAAGAAAAGATAACTGTTTAGCAACCATCTGTGAATGTTATAATAAGTGGAATGAGATGGACATGAATGCTATTACAAATCTTTATTTAGCACTAGCAGATGGGGTGTTGCCAAGCATAGTGGGTTGAAAGATGAAAAAAGAGATTTGGGATCATCTCACAAAATTATATGAGGTCAAATCACTCTACAATAGAATTGTTTTGAAGAGGAAACTATACACTTTACGCATGACGGAATCCACTTCAGTTATGGAGTATTTTAATATTTTAAATACTCCATTTTCCCAACTCAAATCATTAGGGAACATAATAGAGATAGGTGATCATACAAAACTTCTACCAAATTCATATGATCAAATCGTCATCAATTTAACAATCAACAAAGACACCATAGTCTTTGACAATATTACAACTACTATTTTGGAAGAAGAGAGTTGATGCAAAAGTAAGGAAGACAGGCTAGCAAATTCGCAACAAATGGAGGGCTTAGTGATGACAAGAGAAATATCAATGGAACGTGGCCTAGGTGGGAGTCATAGTCATGGTAGATCAAAATCCAAGAGGAAGAAGAATTCAAGTGTTACAATTATGGCAAGAAAGGGCACTTGAAAAAGGATTGTTGAAATCTAAATAAGAAAGATTCTATTCCTCAAAGAAATGCAGAAAATACTAGATGATGGAGGTGCAATGGTATGTGAAGTGGCAACAATTATTGGAGGTAAGAGAAGATTTGTTAATGTATAGCTTCTCGATTCAGCAACTAATTTTCGTATGATGTATCGAAGAGAATGGCTCCATCAGTATATACGGATCTGTCTTTGGGGGATCTATGTACAACTGTAATGATCAAGCTCTGAAGATCGTTGGTACCATACCATGAAGTTAAAGATGTATGATAGGATAAATCAAACTATTGAAAAAGTGTGTCATATGGAGGGCTTGCAGAAAATTTGAAATAAAAATTGTTTAGAACGTGCTTTAATTTATGAATTATATATGTAATTTTAATACTTATTTAATGAATTATTACTTTATATTTTTCAGTGGGCCGCAAGGAATTATTTTTAAACTATTATCTTATGCATTTAGCGAGGTTATTATTTTATCCCATTGGCCTAAGTCGGGACCGAAGAAAATTATTATTTAATCGAGATTATTAATTTATCGACTATTCATTTATCGAGGTTTTACTGTAGATGATCTTTGTTTCATATTTGAGATTCAAAACAAGATCATGAAAGTGATTAAAGGAGCACTTGTATTTATAAAAGTAGAGAAGATTGTTGCAAATCTGTACATATTGAAGGGAGTAACTTTGCAAGAAGGAGAGGCATCCGTTGCGATGACTAGTTGAGACGACAAATCTATAATGACATGATATAAAAAGCTTGGACATATGTTAGAACAAGGAATGGAGTTACTTAGAGAGAATAATCTACTTCCAGGTCTCATAAAGGTATCACTACCCTTCTGTGAGCATTGCATTGTGAGTAAGTAGCATCGATTGAAGTTTAGCACATCAAAGTTTAGAAGTAAAGAAATTCTAGAATTAATTCATTCTGATGTATGGCAAGCATCAGTTACATCCTTAGGAGGAGAAATTTTTTTTATATCATTCATTGATGATTATTCAAGGAGATGTTGGGCGTTTCCTATCAAGAGGAAGGCAGATGTGTTTCCAACTTTCAAAATTTACAAAGTGCGGGTGGAGCTCGAATATGGTAAGAAGATCAAGTGTTTACACTTAGATAATGAAGACTAATATACTGGTAAAGAATTTGATGAATTCTGTAAGAAAGAAGGCATTAAAAGGCAATTCATAACATCATACACTCCTCAACAAAATGGAGTAACAAAGCACATGAATAGAACTCTGTTGGAAAGAACAAGAGTGATGTTGAGAACCGAAAGCTTAGATAAGAAATTTTAGGTAGAAGCAATCAATTCTGCTTATTATGTGGTGAATCGAGCTTTAGCAACTATAATTAAGTTAAAGACATCGATGAAGATGTGAAATGGTAAACTAATAGATTATTCCAACCTTCTTATATTTAGAAGTCCTGCCTATGTGATGTTCATTACAAAAGAAACTACAAAGTTGGATCCAAAACCCAAAAGATGTATTTTCTTTGGATAAGCTGAAGGAGTAAAAGGGTATCATCTGTGAGATCCCACTGCCCACAAGATTGTTATCAATAGCAATGTTATTTTCTTGAAAAATAATGATCAAGAGCAAACAGAAGATGTTAGCACTTCAAAAGGGAATTCAGAGACTACAACAGTGCAGGTGGGAAGGGAATTTTATCAAAATGATTCTTTTGAACTTGCACCAAAGCACGAGAAGCAAGAACTGGTCGAATTTGATGTTTCAAATACTCAGAGATCAACTCGCATAAGAAGAGCACCGAGCTGGCACTCAGATTATATTATGGAGAGCAATATTACATATTGTCTTTTAACTAAGGACGAGGAGCCATCAACTCTTTGGGAAGCAATGAATAGTTCAGATGCATCTCAATAGATGGCAGCAATGCAAGAAGAAATTGAAGCTCTACATAAGAATAAGATATAGGAGTTGGTATCACTACCACAAGGAAGAAAACCTATTAGTTATAAATAGGTTTACAAGATCAAACAAAGTGGTGACAATCAAGTAGAGTAATATCGTGCTAGATTGGTGCTAAAAGGATATGCTCAGAAGGAAGGAATTGACTTCAATGAAATATTTTCTCCTGTGGTTTGGCTCACTACAGTTCAAATAGTCTTAGTGATGTGTGCTAAATTTGTCTTGCATCTTGAGTAGTTAGATATAAAAACTGCATTTCTTCACGGAACTCTTGAAGAAGAAATTTATATGCTCCAACAAGAAGGTTTTGAAGAAAAAGGGAATGAGAACTTGGTTTGCAAGTTGAACAAATCTCTGTATGGTTTAAAGATAAGAGATTTGATTCTTTCATCATGAGCCTTGGATATAGGAGACTGAATGAAGGACCTTGTTCATATTTCAAGAGGTTTGAGAAAGATGATTTTATAGTCTTGCTATTATATATAAACGACATATTGGTAGCAGGCCCTAATAATGATCATATCAAATAATTAAAGGCATAGTTGGCTAGGGAATTTTAAATCAACTTGTGACCAACAAATAAGAATCTAAGGATGCAAATTCATCGAGACAGAAATAATAGGACGATTTATCTTTCCTAGAAGAATTATCTAAAGAAGATCTTGCGACGATTCAACATGCAAGATTGTAAGTCAATTTATGCCCCTCTTCCTATTAATTTCAAGTTATTTTCATGTTTAAGTCCTAGCAATGAAGAAGAGAGGATGAAGATGTCTCGAATACTGTATGTATCAATAGTGAGAAGCTTAATATTGTCTATGATTTGTATAAGATTAGACATTGCACATGCAATGAGAGTAGTTAGTCGACACATGGCAAATCCTAGTTGAGAACATTAAAATACTGATAAGAGGATTTTTAGATATATCAAGGGAATCTCAAATATTGCATTATGTTATGGAGGATTAGTTTTACTGTCAAATGATATGTTGATGCTGGACTACAGTTAGTTGTGGTTATATCAACAATAAAAGCAGAATATGTAGCAGCTACACAAGCTAGTAAAGAAGCAGTGTGATTGAAGTTGATGTTAAAAGAACTCGAATGTAAACTAGAGAACATTATTTTGTTCTGTGATAACCAAAGTGCTTTGCATCTTGCAAGGAATCATCATTTCATTTAAAGAAAAAACACATTCGAGTTTAATATTACTTCGTTCGTGAGAAAGTAGAAGAAGGAACGATGAACATGCAGAAAATTCATATAATAGATAACCTAGCATATTTTATGCCAAAAGCAATCAATAGTGACAAGTTTATGTGGTGTCGACCCTCGTGTGGTCCGACAGAGATATAAGCAACATGTAGTGATAAGGTAGAAAAAATAGTGTGAAGATCTGATTAACTCTCAATCAAATCTTCAAGTGGAAGATTGTTGGTGCTGACTGCACCAAAGTCAAGAAAGAAGGCAGTCGACTGCATAAAGTCAGGAATAATAGGAAGAAAATAAAATGAGGCTAGCTATGGACAGACTGTCCACAATTGGGTGTACGTGTATGGAAGGCCTATAAATAGGCCTTCCCGTATAAGTTTTCTAATATCCCATATAATCTCTTCTTCTATTAAATAAGTTTTCTAATATCCCATATAATCTCTTCTTCTATTAAATGGTCATAAAAGTTTAGAGATTGTTTTCCCTGTTTAGTGAAAGAGTTAGTGTTTCTCTTTGTAAAACAGAGAGAGGTTATAGTCCTAAATTTCATAGTAAATTTTTTTTCTTACCGGTAGTTTTTGCCCTAATTTAGGGTTTTTTTATGTAAAATTTGTCTGTTCATTACTATTCCTTCAGTTCTATTTACCTGCGAATCTGCTTTAAGCTGGTTGATTTTTAACAATTTTCAATATACCTAGCTCATTTTCTTCTCTATGTTTACAACGAAATCCCTTTAAATATTTTTCTTGCAGATTTAAAACTAAATATTTATTTGATATATGGTTATGATAGCTCAATAATATGGAAGAGAAAAGTGCAAAAAAAGGAAAAGCCGTTTTAGTTGAAATACAAGTGCTCGTAAGATTGCCAGCCACTGTAAGAAGAACTGAAAGTAACTTATTCTAAAAAAGTTATCGTTTGGTTGATCTCTGAATGATTCCCAAGCCAACTGTTCAACAATGGCAGCATTGACGCATCAATGATCATCTGTCTAATGCTGGAGAGGCCCTCTTTTGGAAAGCCTTCATTTAAACCTTCACAAACGGGTAAGCCTCAAACCTAAGGCTGCAACTTCCATACGCAAACCATCCGGTTGACTTGTCATTATTAGAGTTTCGGAATGTTTTAACTGCTGTAGTGAGACACTCCTTGCAATCAAATCGAGAAAGATCCCTTGTGCATTGAGCCATACCATAAAGCTTTGAATGTCCCACCTTCACCATTCCAGTCGCAAACAGTTTGGGATTTGTACGAGCTTGATAGACAAGTTGGTTTAAGAAACTGTCTCTGCTTTTAGAGAAGTTCGGTTCGTACTTGATTTTGTTGTAAGTATTATACCTGGAATAATAATTTATGTAGTCGACTTGGCCAAAGAAGTCAAGATACGAGTACCTTAACATACAATTATCATACCAAACAATTGCCATTCTAGTGTCGGGGCAGAGATTTTTTATTTCCTTACTTGCCTCTGCAACACACGCTTTGCAGTATTTAGTTTTGAGATCACCCCTGCACAGAGCTTGCCCATAAACTCGGTTTGGTAAATTTCCGACAGAACTTTGTGAAAAACCCTTTGGAGATGTCTGCTCTTTGAGTCGATCCATTATCTCGTTTACGTTTGACTCATATTGCTTGTCGCCCATAAACTTAATGATTGAACAGTCATGTTTAAGTGGTTCAGCTCCAAAAGACGCGTGGAGGAGGAGAGTAAATGATAGCAGGAAAACTGCAGAGGTTGATTTTGAGAGAAACATCTTTCCCAAGGATATAGGGGTTGATTGGTTTAGGTCTAGGGTACCACATTATATATAGTGGTGACTTCAGCATGTGCCCAGTTTCTTGTCCTTATATTTGTATATCAATATCCAATTACCATGTCTATACAAATATGTTTATAATCTGCCCATCTTTTGATTTCATTTGGTTGAATTTTGCACATCTAAAACTACGGCTAGTAATAGGATGGTATCTTGAATTTCGATGTATACAATGGACATAAGCAAGCCTCCAAAGCCGGGAATTGATCGAACTTGTTGGGAGGTTCACATGCGCAGCCTTATTCTGTAGATCAATTCATGAGTTATATGCACGAATAGCATGCCGAGCAATGCAGCAAAATTTAGGACCCCCTACAAGCAAGTCAAAACTAAGAACTTGTACAATCCATCCGAGTCTTGATATAAACAACCTGTGATAATACAATAAATAGTATCCATGGTGTATTTGAGATTTCAAAAGACTATATCATTGACAACTTTGAAAGAAGTTCTGTGTCTAGGTGTAGGAGTCAATTATGGTAGAACAGAAATGTCCAAGAGGAGGTACTGTAGAATACGAGGGAGGCATTCCATTGTTTACAGTGTCATCAATTATTCCCAATCACTAATTAGCCCTTGTAACAACCTATACGAAGGAGGTGAGTGCACATGCCTTCGCTCCAGGAAAGAAGATACGCACTACAAGGAAACAAGGTATTTTGCGACGGTTTTAAAATATCTCAAAATGTCCAAAAATTCACAGACGCTTTAAAAAGTGTCATAAAAAATATCGCGGAATATGGTGTAGGCAAAAGGCTTCTGTAATGTTTTATATAAAACGTCACAAAAAATACTGACATTTCGCGACGTTTATAAAAACGTTACTGAAAGTTTAGACAATCCGCGGTATTTTTAAAAAACGTCACGAAATTTCTAACATTCTGCGATGTTTTTAAAAAACGTTGCGGAATCTAAAAACATTTCAAAAACGTCGCAGAATCTAAAAACATCGTGGAATGTTAGAGATTCCGCTACGTTTTTTAAACGTCAAAATGTGAAGGAATCCATGACATTTTTTTGGAAACGTCGTGGAATGTCTTCCGCGATGTTTTATTATTATTTGTATTATTTTTTATTTTTTGAAAATCAAATTAATTTAATA